>JAODAL010030231.1:42500-50284 GCA_025379985.1 Phyllomedusa bahiana | reverse complement strand
TCAAAAACTTTTTCAAAATTTTGGCAAACACACAATTATCATCTCCCTATTGGTCTGTTAAAGGGGTTTTGCCAAGAAGTGAGTTCCTTACCTAACAGGCTGATACTCCCCTCTTGAGGCCTGAAAAAAGGGGTGTTGTGTTTCTGTGTTTAAAAAAACAAGACCTCTGTGATGTCATCACTCCACCTCCCATGCACGTTCCTGATACTCAGTCTCTGTAGTTGAGCAAACATTGTTTTGTTAATCCACAGAGGAGAACTGCATTGTGCACAAGCTATATGCCATTTATTTCTCCCTCTTATTTGCTAAGGAGAGAAGATAAGCTCAGCAGGCAGCCTTCTTTCATTCCTTCACGAACGGCTGCAGGAGGACAGGGAGGGGGGGCTAAGCAGAGAGCAGGGAGCGTCTGCATATTTACATTACAACCAGTGGATTCTCTATAAAAAAAAGACACAGGATCTTTCTCCCCAGTCCCTTCAAAGCTCGTTCATGTTCCCTGCCATTACATAAGAAGTGCAAACAACGCAAGTGCGGCCAGATCAGCTCCTGGTCGTGTCTATAGTAAACTGTCAGAAAACCAAGGGCATTTAAGTCAGGCTGTAGCTCTCAGAGGCTTCACTTTCTGTAATGACAGATCTTTAGAATAGTGATTAAATACCCATGTTGGAGGCTCCCACGGCAACAGTAGAGCGTGGCAAAACCCCTTTAAGAATGTACTTTGAAAACCACATATTTATCTACTATACCTAAGTGTTTCTATAAATAAATCACTAGATACTTTAGGGCACGTCTGTTGTGATTCTTGGTTGTTGGCCTAATCTCGTGAGACACTACAGTGGATTTCTGTTGCCAAGAAAGGAAATATTTGCCAATATCTTTACTTGGCTCTGAATGCTACTCGTCCTCCTAGTGCTGGACCAGAGGAGTTCTAGCAAAATCGCAGCAGATCACGCTGATGTAAACGATTACGAATGGTGTGACGTTACACTTCTTTGCCTCATCTCCCTTAAATGTGCCTGGAGTTGTATCACATTCATCATCTGGTTCCGCAGGGCATAGTTTACAATGAAGAGGTCATCAGTGTGTAATGTAGCTAAAGGATGTCTACTTTGCCTTTCTGCGACTCTTCCAGTATCTCTGTAGCAACCTGTTGATGACACTCAGTGAGTGCAGGAAGGAAGTTCCTAAATGCCCCTGATGGCAGGTGATAGGTGGTCAGCAGTGTTCACAGGCAGCAGATGGGAGAGGAGCATGAGCAAGGAGAGACGAGTAACTGACGGCAGGGCGGCTGGAGTAGGGAACACTCGCACAAGTGCATCCGCAGTTCGGAGCAGGGACCACGGTGCACATAGTCAAAGTAACCCCCTTTTAAGCCCTCTCCAGAGTAGGTGGGGGCATCGATAGGTACCTTAGGTACCCAAGAGCATCCTTCAGGCTTGGATATCCTGCCCGACCCAGTAAAAGTTTATGCACCTGGGATTCCACAGCAAGACCACCACAGGCGGAGGTGATAACCAGCATCTGTAGGAGAGGACAACTTGAGCACAGCCTTGACACCAGTTTCTTTTGATACAGGCCAAGACAACCTGGTGCTCTGGCACAAACATCGGACCAGGAAAAACGGGGTGTGGAGTCGAGAGTGTAGGTGCAGAATTGGATTGCACCAGACTGGATGGCTTGAGGCAGCAAGAGTGACATAACTGACCTCACTGGGTTTTCAGTCCACTACTAGGGCATAACATTGCGTCCACGGAAGACCCAGAAAAACTACTTTAGTGAAGCATTGGAAAAAGTGTAACGTAATCTTCTCCTTGTGTGATGCCCTAACTTGTAGCGTCAGTGGTTCAGTTCGGTATAGTATAGAGCCCTTCAGGATCTCTCCATTAACAGAAGGTATCTTCAGAGGCTTGTCAGGATGAATAACAGGTAGACGGAATCTGGAAACCAGAGATGAGTGAATAAAGTCTCCTGCGGAGCCAGAGTCCAGGTAGGCAGGAACTTGAAAACTAAGGTCAGAGATGGAACAGAGTGACCGACGTGAACAGATGAGTCTTCATCCAGGCTCACCTCTCCAACGAGATCTATGCACTGGGGTTTTTTTGACGTCAGACAAACAGGACAGCCTTTCAGGAAATGATCGGTGCCACCACATTATAGGCACATGTTCAGATTGGGTCTGCGGGTGCATTCTTCCTCAGTAATATGAACTTCCTCCACCTGCAGAGGTTCATCCTTAGGGTACGTCGAAGGTGGCAGTGGAGGACTTTGCAAGACTGTAGGAAGATGAGGAAGGCTACAAGGCTGGGAGGACTCTTTCTGCTGGCAAAGCTCCGAGTTGCTTTCAGAAAAACAAATGTCATTCTGGAGGGTAGAGAGAGTTGTTGGGAGATTACGACCGGCCAGCTCCTCCTTCATTTGCCAAGCGAGGCCTTCCCAGAAGGGCCTCATTATTCCAGGCTAGCTCAGAGGTCAGAGTGTGGAAATAAATGGTGTATTTTCCCACCACAGAATCCCGTTGATGACAACGGAGCAGAGCGAATGCACAATAGAGGATTTGCACCCAGGTTCTTCAAATGCCTTGCAGAAGGACTCCTAAAATTCCTGTAGATTCGCCATCAACGGATCCCTTCGCTCCCATAGAGGTGTGGCCCAGGCCAAAGCTTCACCAGAGAGCAAGCTGATAATGGAGGCCATCTTGGCTTGATCCGATGGGAACTGATGCACCAAGACCTCAAAGTGAATAGTACACTGGTTCAAAAATCCACGGCAAATCTTGCTGTCCCCTTGGTAATGAGGTGGCATGTGCAGACCAGGACTGGCCACAGCAGGTGCAGGTTTAGATGCTGCTTCAGAGAGACTGAGCAGTAACGGTCTGTAGCATCTGAAAAAGTTGCTTCTGATGGACGCCTAGATGAGTTACCACAGCTGCAATATGGTGGAGGTCCGGCAGAGGCACATTGGTGGGATCCATGGCCAAAGTGTACTGCAACAGCTGTGGATTTCCTTGGTCACCACGAGAGAAAACGCTGATCATGCCAGGGAGCGGAGTATATCAGCTTTCAATAGTTACAGTTTCAACATACAATAGCTGTCCTGGAACCAATTAATATTCTATGTTCACTGAATAATGCATAATATATATTAATATATATATTTATATATAATATATATATATCTTTCAGATGTATCTCACCGTGGTGGTAAACCTTACAACAGTGTGTGCCTAAGAGGCTCCCATGATCTCTTTCAAGTGCCACACATTACATTTGTGTCCTGGATCCATGTGTAGTACAGCGTATAGGAGATATGTAAGCAGATTAGCATACTCGGCTGTTTCTTTAAGTCCTGTTTATTATGTACAGAAATTGTGCATCTGCGGCAAACTCTCTGTTGCAAATATGGGACATAGGAGACCAGTTCTATGGATTAATGCGGATTCCAGTCACACTTCAACTCATCCAACAGATTATATGTATGTGTTGTTCCCATAACCAATTAATATTGTATGTTAAGGGACTACGGTATGTATATATATATATATATATATATATATATATATATCATACATACACACACACACACACAGTACCTTGCGAAAGTATTTGGCCCCGTTGAACTTTTCAACCTTTTGCCACATTTCAGGCTTCAATCATAAAGATTTAACATTTTAATTTTTTTGGGAAGAATCAACAAGTGAGACACAATTGTGAAGTGGAATGAAATTTATTGGATATTTTAAACTTTAGTAAAAAATAAAAAACTGAAAAGTGAGGCGTGCAAGATTATTTGGCCCCCTTAAGTTAATACTTTGCAGCGCCACTTTTTGCTGCGATTACAGCTGCAAGTCGCTTGGGGTATGTCTCCATCAGTTTTGCACTTCGAGAGACTGAAATCCTTGCCCATTCTTCCTCGGAAAACAGCTCGAGCTCAGTGAGGTTGGATGGAGAGCGTTTGTGAACAGCAGTTTTCAGCTCTTTCCACAGATTCTCGATTGGATTCAGGTCTGGACTTTGACTTGGCCATTCTAACATCTGGATACATTTATTTGTGAACCATTCCATTGTAGCTTTTGCTTTATGTTTGGGATCATTGTCTTGTTGGAAGATAAATCTCCGTCCCAGCCTCAGGTCTTTTGCAGACTCCAACAGGTTTTCTTTCACAATGATCCTGTCTTTGGCTCCATCCATCTTACCATCAATTTTAACCATCTTCCTTGTCCCTGCTGAAGAAAAGCAGGCCCAACCATGATGCTGCCCCCACCATGTTTGACAGTGGGGATGGTGTGTTCAGGGTGATGAGCTGTGTTGCTTTTACGCGAAACATAATTTTGCATTGTGGCCAAAAAGTTCGATTTTGGTTTCATCTGAGCAGAGCACTTTCTTCCATATGTTTGGTGTCTCCCAGGTGGCTTGTAGCAAACTTTAAACGAGACTTTATATGGATTGCTTTGAGAAATGGCTTTCTTCTTGCAACTCTTCCATAAAGGCCAGATTTGTGCAGTGTACGAGTGATTGCTGTCCTATGGACAGACTCTCCCACCTCAGCTGTAGATCTCTGCAGTTCATCCAGAATGATCATGGGCCTCTTGGCTGCATCTCTGATCAGTCTTATCCTTGTTTGCGATGAAAGTTTTTTGTATCCAAATCCAGCTTTAAACTTCTCTACAACAGTATCACGGAGCTGCCTGGTGTGTTCCTTGGTCTTCATGATGCTCTCTGCACTTTAAACAGAACCCTGAGACTATCACAGAGCAGGTGCATTTATATGGAGACTTGATTACATACAGCTGGATTATATTTATCATCAATCATTTAGGACAACATTGGATCATTCAGAGATCCTCAATGAACTTCTGCCTGTATGTATGTACGTACGTACATACGTACGTACAGTGCCTTGCGAAAGTATTTGGCCCTCTTGAACTTTTCAACCTTTTGCCACATTTCAGGCTTCAAACAAAGATATAAAATTTACAATTTTTTTTGAAGACTCAACAACAAGTGGGACACAATTGTGAAGTGGAACGAAATTTATTGGAGATTTTAAACTTTTGTAAAAAATAAACTGAAAAGTGGGGCGTGCAATATTATTCGGTCCCTTTATTTTCAGTGCAGCAAACTCACTCCAGAAGTTCAGTAAGGTCAGGGATACTGATATATATATATATATATATATATATATATATATATATATATATACACACACACAGAAATTATATTTTTTTCATACATATACAGTTAAAACCAGTATACATAGACATGTTTTTTCTCACTATCTGATATGGAATCAGAATACACTTTACCCATTTTAGGTCAATTAGGATTACCAGAATTATTTATATTTGCCAAATGCCAGAATAATGAGAGAGAGAATTTTTAAAGGCATTTTTATTACTTTCTGCAAAGTCAAAAGTTTACATACATTTCATTAGTACAGGCAGTCCCTGACAAAGTCCAGCATGCCATAGCAGCACTTGAGGTCAAAATAGGTGAAAGTGTAAAAACCCTTCCATGCACCATCCAAAACTAAAAAAAACAAACAAAAAAAAAACCTTTTGTGTGGGAGATGTTCCAACGTACATACAAATTCAACTTAATTACAAACCTACAGTCCCTATCCCGTTTGTAACCCAGGGACTGCCTTTAATTGGTAACATTGCCCTTAAACTGTATGACTTGGGTCAAACGTATTCGTACATATAACATACAGTGGTCCCTCAACATACAATATTAATTGGTTCCAGGACCAAAACATACACACACACATATACATAATCTGTTGGATGAGTTGAAGTGTGACTGGAATCCGTATTAATCCAGAGAACTGGTCTCCTATGTCACATGTTTGCAACAGATATTTGGCCACAGATGCACAATTTCCACTTATAATAAACTGGACTTAAAGAAACAGCCGAGTAATGTGTGGCACTTGAATGAGATCATGGGAGCATCTTAGGCACCCATTATTGTTCGGTTTACCACCACAGTGAGATACATCTGAAAGATGCCAAGGAGAAATTTACCGAGAGGAAAAATGATTGTAAACCTAGTGCGAGAGGGGAAGAAGCTAGAAATGGGGAGAATCCCAGTGGACATGCTCAATGGAGTAAAATTCCATACATGAATGATGTCATTAAAGTTAGGTCAATCACCAAATCACAGGACTATTGGGAATGCTGATGGAACAGAAAGGAAATTATTTTTGGTATGAAGAACCTTTACTTGGAAATAAACTAGAATAGATATGACCCTCAAGAGCTGTTGATCTGTTGATTAAGGTGTGAGAGGTTACTGGAGCAGCAGTAAAGAAACCAGAGTATTTAAAGTCCTCTGGATTCCCTGAGTCCTCAAAATTAAAGCAGGGCAAGAATTTTTACAAGTGAAGGGAACCAAAATTTTGTGATCAGGATAAGGTAGTGTCAGCCCTGAGAGGTTACCCTATACATACTTTAACACACAGTTTTAATTGAAAGCTTTACAGCCAACCTGATATGCAACAGCATAAGGCCCCATTTAGATCACATTTCTTGCCACTGTAAGTGTATACATTGAAAAACTGAAAAATGTGTCCTAACAGATACAGCAATGAAGACTTGACAGAGCCATAAAGATCAATACGGCAAGTAGTCTAAATCGGACTACATTTGCCCTGTTTACTTAACAAAAGCATGGTCTATCACACTTGTGTATCTCACAAAAAGTGTATACCACTGGAAAACAGAGCAAATGAAGTCCAGATACCTTGGTTAATCTATAAATTTTGATGGTGGCTGGTCACCTACTTTGCGGTAATTTTTGGGGTACCTTCCTTCATGGAATCTTGACAGATACCACAGACAGAGCATAACACCATGGGAACCAGGGTTGTGGAGTCGGTGCCCATTTTGCAGGAGTATGAGTCGTTATAAAATGGACCGACTCCCAAAATAAATAATAAATTGGTACCGTTAGTTCAATGCAGTGCTAAGAGCAAGATGAATTAGGTCTTGCCAGTGCTACTGCTCCCATATCGTCATCCTCATGAAATTAGTTAAATTTTGAAAAGTATTTGGATGACATGGAGCAGGCAAAACGTTACCACAGGGGAAAAGATTCTGTTTCCATAGCAAACAGATTGACCAGATTTCAGCAGATTTCTCAAAGTAGTAGAAGAGTTCAACCATTCATCAGAACTGACTGTGCATGAGGCAATTCCTTTATACCCTGAGAATGTTAGAGATGTTGCCCATGTGGTCACGGCTTTTCCCCCAACCCAAGCTAGTGTAGAGAGGCCGTTCTCTAGCCTGGAAATAATGAAATCAGACATGAGGTCATCTATGAAGGAGGATCTGATGGAGGTAAAACGATTTCTCAGAACAAAATCATACCTCACTATCCACTACAGCTTTCAACGTGAGACCACCATAATATTTTTAATAGACAACCATCTTGGCTGTCTTATACATAACTTTTACCTGAAATTATTTAGCATATGCTTAGTTCTTCACATTCTTGTCATGTAACTGCATTGTTACGGTTTTGCTCCTGGTGGTGGGACAAAATTTTTCTTCTTGCATACCACAAATTACAACCTGTTCTCACATTCCCTAATAGCTCAATGTATTATTAGGCTGACTCCCAGACGAAAGGTCACTTGTTCGAACAGTCATGAAGAAGATTTCTCAAGTAGAGAGAAACAGCATCATATAGCTCATCGATAGCGGACTCTCAGCCAAGAAAATTGCCAAACTGCATCATGTGAGGCCATGACACCTGGAAGAATGTGAAATGAAGTCCATCCAAAAT
>JAODAL010030231.1:0-37500 GCA_025379985.1 Phyllomedusa bahiana | reverse complement strand
CCCTATTTTTATTATATTGGGTTTTTTGTTACCCCCATGTATATTTTTTCCCCCAAAAAGATTTCAAAATTTCATAACCTGTAAACCCATAAATCCCCAGTGTTGGGGTTTAACAGGAATTTTTTCATAGAGACAGACACCTCCCCCTTTCCCCGGGCTTTTCAACCCTTTCTAAAAAGAAAGTAACCCGTCAAGGTTTAAACCCCTCAAATCCGTAAAACCCGTCCCGCCATGGGCCCCAAATTAACCCCCTATGTCCCTATTTTCCCTTTAGCTTTAATACTTCTTTGTTCATTAATTTTTGGGTTTGGGCAGACTCCCGGGATTGGGCACCTTCAATATAGAGATTTTTCCCGTTTTTTTTTCCTTTTTCCCTATCTTTTTAAATTATTTTTCCTACCCCCCCTCCCTCCCCCCCTCCCACCCCCTGTTTTTTTTTCCCAATTTTCCCAGCCTCTATCTTTACTATCTTGCATGCTATAAAGTGTAATTTACCCTCCCCCCCCCCGGGGCCCAAATTTAAATATTCCCTCCCAACTTCCTGCCATTTTGTCCCCCAATACAAACTGCACCCCTCCCCCTTTAAAGGGGCAAACCCATCCCTACCAAAAGAGTTTTTAGGGCCCAAACCAAAAATCAACCCCCCCTTTTCCAAAAAAACCCCAAAACCCCTTTCCTACACCCCTTTTTTTACCACTTATTCAAATTCTCTAAATTTTTCCCCCCGGCCTCTCTGGGGTGGCGGTCGTGGGCCCGGTTAAAAATTTCCCGAAAATATTACCTTGGGGGTCCTTGCCCCGAGCTTTTGGCCCCAAGGGCCCTGAAATCGTTTTTAAGGAAACCCCCCTTTCCCCCTACCTCTAAAATTTGTCCCTTGGTGGGCCAAAGTGGGGGAAACCCAAAAAGCTGGATTTCACCAGCCCCCACCCCCAATCTGTCAACCCGATCCCCGAAACTTCCCAACCCGGGCCCCCCGGGAAACCCCAAAACACGGGTTTGGGTTCCACTTTTTTTAGGGGACTCCCAACCTTTGTTCATACAGGAATCGCAGCCCCTTTTTTTTTTAATAACCATTAAGGGTCTTACTAGTCATCAGTGTTCAAGTCCATTAAGGGACTTCAAGAGGTTATCAGAATTGTTTTCCCCCCCCCCTATTGGGGTCCAGGTATAGGCATAAAATACAAATTTTGGGAGCATACAAGCTAGTGATATCACAGCCTAAGGCCCCATCCACATCATGTGTATTGCCTCCATCCATGGTGTCTCTCAGCATACTTTGAAAAATGTATCCTAATAGATAACAGTGGGACTGTGATACGCCTTAGTAATCCATAGAGAAAACTTTATATGAACTAAACTATGTTTGCTCTATTTTCTGAGCGTATACACCTTAAGTGCCGAACACAAAAGTGCGGTATACTACATTTTTGTGTCCAATGCACAAAGTTTATACATTCGCCGACTTTAGGGCTTGCCGGACTAAAAATAAAATAAAAAAGTTAAGCTCCAACTGTATTAAAAACAAAACACAGAATGAACTTTCCTTTGAATTCCTCATGGATCCAGCATTGGAGCTCCAGTGCGGTCTCTGGTCATTGATTACTTTTAGTCCTTCTGAACGGCATGCAACCACTGCAGCCAATTAGTGGCATCAGAAGTCATGTGCTGTTCCATTGACATCACTTGTCACAAGCTGTTCATTTCACGAGTGATGTTAATGAAACGGCACATGACTACTGAAGCCACTGACTGGCTGCAGCGATCATGTGCTGTTCAGAAGGACCGGAAGTAAAACAGGCTGGAAACCGCACACATAGCTTCTAGTACATTTTAGGTTTTGTTTTTTGAAAGCTGGGTAAGTAGCAAGAATTTTTTTTTATTAATACAGTTGTGGTCTATTTTATTTTTTTTTAGTTGCATAATAACATTAATTCAGTAATTTTTTGGTAGATACATTTGCTGTACACTATAAAAATGTAAAGAAAAAAAAAAATTAGAAGACAAACAAATGTTTCAACTCAATTATCAAAAAGATGGCTTTGTCCAGACTATATTTCTTTTCTATTTTACCAGTGTTCTTTGAACGGATCCAAAAGACGCATGTAAACACGCATCAGCGATCACTCGTCTGAATCGACATGTCAATTCTTGATCCGAAAGATGCATCTTTATATTTAAAACTATAGGGCGCAATCCTGCTGCAGCCAAAACGCATTCAAACATGCACCTGCGTGTTGGATGCGTTTTGGATGCAATTGATGCAGCGCTTTTGAATGCGTTTTTCGGATCCAACACACCATGTTAACATACCCTTAAAGTGCAGTGCGCATTACAGCTTTTTAATGCGCCTTCTCCGAAACAGACGTCCATTATTTTTGCAGTTCAAGTCAAAACCCTTACAGCTAGAGTTAGTAGTTCTTAGAAAATAGCAATAACTCATGACTGCACTGCTATAGTCCACAAAACAAGAAAATCCTAATGCAAGACAGATGTGAGCTCCCAACTTGTGCAAATATGCTGGATTTTCTTCCGATCAATGCCAAATGTGTATAATGTACAGCAGGGATAGTTTAAATTCTAGCTTATAACAATTGTAGGGTTAAGTGGAAAAGCATGAACATGCCCAGGATTATCATACAGAACACTGTGACATCACCAGTTGTATACATGCAGCATTAAAACACATGATTAAGGGAATGCAGGCTATCAGCAGTGAATGTGAAATGTGTAACAGTATATAAAATACTACACACCTGTAATTCAACAATTGTGACAGGTCCTATAGCTCTACCAGCTCATCTACTAACATGTACCCAATTAAGTTAAAAACCACTAAAGTATCATAGGTTGGTCCTGTTATCTCAAATTATAATTGTCTCCCTCCAACGGGCGTCATCTACAGACCATCAGACCCCGCCACCACCTTGCTCCTCTCGACCTATCAACTGACATTCCCACTATCATCATGGGTGACTTCAACATCCCTAATGACATGTGCCATTCAGCGACCTCCAAACTCTTTCTCCTTCGTCTCTCGCATTGGTCCTGTGCAGCCAGTCACACAGCGACACATACTGGACCTAGTTTTTATCTGCCTCTGCTCTCTATTTAAATTCTCACACTATTTCTTTACATATCTGACCACAATCTATTTGTGTTCTCTCCCCTTTTCTCATCAACAACCCTCCGTTCCAGAAACGTACACCTTTGTACATACATTCAAAGGCTTGATATTAGGACACTTTCTGTCCCTCTTCTACCACTTTCCATCATATTTTCATTTCATGCAACAACTATTTCCTACAACATCACGATCACTTATCTGTCAACAGTTGCCCCTCATACACACAGAAAGACTTGCCAAGTCAATGGGTAACCTTGGCTCACCAATATGATGTAAAAACTGAAGAGAGCTTACAGCGGGACATAAAAAGAAAACCCACTCCATAGAAGACATTACTACGTACACACACTCCTGAACTTTAAGTCTGCACTCACTTGTGCTTAAGGGGGCTTTTTCGGGACACCACCACCGATTTTACATACTGTAGGGTACAGCGTTGAAGTTGGTACAGTTGGATGCCGATTCTGGATGCGGAATCTGGGTCCAGAATCGGCATCCAAACCCACCGTGTGAACAGTCCCTAACAGGACTTCTTCCCTACTCCATCGTTACAGACCCCTCCCACACTCATTTTTATGCTAGTCCTTTTCTTTTTCTGTCCAACTAGAGGTCCATTTTGCTACTCCTATTCATTTCAAAACTTCTTGAATAACACAGCTTTAACAGTCCTCCCCTCCAACTCGCCTCTCAACTCATTGACATTTGGTTTCTAACCCCCCAACTCTACAGAAACTGCTCTAACTAAAGTCACTAAGGATCTCATGACTGCCAAAGCTCCACAACACTGCTCCGTGCCCCTCCTCTACAAATTCTTTCATCCCTTTTGGACCCTCCCCCCTCCCCACGAAAAAAAAAGGGCGAAGCCAAAATTGGGTGGCCCCACGGCGTTTTGGGGCCATTAAATCGTGTAAGTGCCCCTGAAAGTAGATCCTTTCAAATATTTTTGGCACGGGAAACCAAACAAGTAAACTTAATGCGCCTAAAAAGGAGCATTACACAATTTGTGGGCACATTGCGTAGCATTAATAGTGTAAGTAATGCACCCATCGTGGCACATTGCATAAGGAGGTGATAACTATCTTTTACCTTGTTTGAAAATGCGCCAAAAAAAGTGCTTTCTTTAATGGAGGGACAGCGGTTTTTTTGTTTTTTTTAAAGAATTCAAAGATCCTTTTGAAGACCCAGTTTTTGGTATAAAAAAGTCTGTGTATTTTCTTTTGTTGAATACATTCTAAGAAGGGTTTAGCCTCTCAAAAGCTCACCACCCAATATACCGTTGCCCAAAAAGGGATCGCCGATTTTTTTCCTTTTTTACTACTTTCTATGGCTAACACGGTACAACATTATACTACTAGACTACTACAACATACTCAATAGCCTCCACTGGGGGTAATGCATCTGATTAGGGAGAAGCACCATGTTGGTGTGTGGTGAATTGTCGTCCTTGACTGCTCATTTGAATATTTCAAAAGGCTTATGGGAAGAGAGCCGAACTCTCCACCGAACCTATTGGATGTAGCAATATTTAACCCTTTAACACAAACAAAAAACAAAAAAAACTACTCTCCATTTTTTTTCCTCCTCGCCTTCCAAAAGCCATAACATTTTTATTTTTCCACCTACATAGACATAGGAAGGTTTTTTTTTTTTTCGGATAAGATTTACTTTCCATGGTGTTATTATATTACAGTGATAAACTGGGGGGGGCAAAAAAAAATTTAAAAATGGGGCAAAATGTGAAAAAAAATGTACTTGCGCCCTGTTTCGGGGAGTTTTTTTTTTTGCGGCGTTTAATCTCAGAAAAATAATTTTTTATCTGTTTTTACAGGTTTATACCATCCAGCAATACCAAACATGTAGGGTTTCCATTATGTTTTGGTGGCGTAAAAAAATTCCAAACATTTTTCATATTTGAAATTTGCGCCGCGGTGCCATTATGTGCGGCCAATAACTTTTTTTGTACTAACACCTACGGATGTCAGTGAGGCGGCATTTTTTACGGGCTGAAGTGCACTTTTTCTTGCTAGCATGCGACTTTTTTGATCACTTTTATTCCGATTTTTATAGGACATGAAACGACTAAAAAAAATACAATTTTGCCATTTGGAATTTTTTCTCTTCTATGATGTTCAGCGTATGGGATAAATGATGTTATATTTTTATAGATCGGACTTTTTCGGACCTGGTGATACCAGAGATGTGTAATTTTGTTATTATGTTATTGTTTTTATTTGTAAAATGGTGAAAGGGGGGTAATTTGAACTTTTAATAGTTTTTTTTTTTTACTCTAAAACTGTATTTATTTTTTTTACTTTAACATCGAGTCCCCCTAGGGGCACGATCGTTAATACAGCCTAATGCATTACATAGACAATGCATTAGGCTGTACCAAGATGGCGGTTTTCCCACTTCCGGCCTGGGAAGTGGGGCAAACGAGAACATGGCAGCGTTGGGAGCCTTCATAAGGCTCCCAGCTGCCATGTTAGCCCAGTGGGTTAGCCGCAAACACCCGGTGGCAATTAGCCGCAAACACCCGGTGGCTCTGTAACAGGGTCGCACTGCGATCCTGTTACACATCTCCTTACCACCACCATGAAGTACCCATACGTGAGGGTGGGTTAGTCACATGTGCTCACTGAGCCTTGCAAAGTGAAAAAGGATTCAAGCCATGCCAGCTTTGTTCATTTGCATACAGCTGTTACAGTGCAGACTAGAACTTACTGGCTGGCTAGGCGAGAGGTTGGATGTAGCAATCCTCCGGTCACATGTGACTCACTGAGCCGTGCTGATCCTCTCACTTAGCCAGCAAGTTCTACTCTACACTGATAAGGTATGCAGATAAACAAAACTGGCATGGCTTGAATAATTTCACTTTTCAAGGCTCAGTGAGGCATGTGTGACTTGAGGAACACTATATCCAATAGATGACGCTGGAGAGTCCAGCTCTTCCCAAAAGCCTTTTAAAATATCCTCCATTATAATACTCAACCCAAATCCCTTTACTGGCTATCCGCTGTCCAGCAAATTCAGTTAAAACTATTACCCATGGCACACAAGGGTGTCCACATCTATACCTTGATCGCCTGATACCTTCCCTCATGATCCTCAAACAGCCACCTCCAAAATATCTCCCACGCATCCCTCACTGTTTGAAACTTCCTACCTTAAAGGGGTTTTGCCACCATGTAATGTTGACGTGGGATCCTCCAAAATGGGTATTTAATCACTTTTCTAAATATATGTGATTACAAAAAGTGAAGACTCTGATAGCTACAGCATTTCTATATTCCCCTTAGTTACCTGAAAGCTTCCACTACACACGACCCAGGAGCTGACAGGCCGCGCTTGCGTGAAACACTTCTTATCTGATAACAGGCAAAATTAATGCGCTTTTAAGGCACCGGGTAGAAAGTGCAGTTTTATGAGGCTGTGTCTTGCTGTATTGAGAATCCACTGTTGTTAACTGTTTATTATTTACTTAAGTTTTGAGAGCTCCTTTTCCTAAATCCTTACTCACCCCTCCTCTCAGCCCTGCAGCCTTCATGACTCAGCGTGATTTGTTGACATTCTCCCTGTGCTGATAAGGAAGGTAAGAAATTTGCGTCCTGGCAAATCCCCTTTAACTGTTAAATATGTTAAGTTACAAAATTAATGTCAGGTTATACGCTTTGCAGGTGTTCACATGTCACTAAGCACATACCAGCTACTTTAGTTCAGTAAGTGGGATGGCAACTGCTGAATGGACATGATTAAAGCTATATAGGTGTAGATCGATTATAACTATTTAAAGCTTAGAGGTGTAAAGAGAAGTAAAGAACCTTCTAAGACACCCCTTTATCTTACACACATAAAATCCGATGGAAAAAGGATGGAAGAAAATGGTAACCAGCGAACAATGACACGAACCAAGATGCTGACCAGAATGAAGGGAGACTTTAATATGTGACATACCAACACATTCAAAGGGCTAGGAATAGGAGTCAGATTTTTAGGCCCTTAAGTCGAATGCCTGAAAAGTACTTAATGAGCACCGCATTTTTTTAGTTTTTGCTTCCTTGCATTTCAACAGTTGTAACCTTTTTATTTTTTCAATGATGCAGTTGTATGAGGCCTCGTTTTATTTGGGACGAGTTGTACTTTTCGGGGGAATAGTTTGAGTTCACTTACAAATTATTGCAAATTTTTTTTTCCCAGTTTTTTTGCACCATTCAAATTTCAAACTTAATACCTTGTTAGATTAATACTACAGGTTATTACGGTCATGTGGACACCTAATATGTGTAGGTTTTTTTGTGATTATATATATATATATATATTATATTTTTTTTTTTTTTTTTTTTTAATTTCTTCTGCACTTTTTACAAATCCCATTTTTTTTATTTATTTTTTTTACATTTAGTAATTTTCATATATGCTAATACATTATAATCTGTGTCAGTTTGACACAGGCAGTGATCAGGGTAGCACACAGTCTGCCCTGATTGCTGGCTTCTTACACAGACAGCCCTGGGGCTACTCTAGGTCCTCAGGGCTGACTGTGCAGCTGTTCCCCGGGCTCTGTCGGGGCACCGGAGTCCCGAACACACGATGGAGCAGGGGAAAACCCTTTGATTATGCCGTAGTCACTGACTGAGGCAATCAAAGGGTTAAAGGTATTGTCTCACTACAAGGATTGCTTTTTATGTTAAAGATCTTGCAAAAACAAGTCACTTTGCAATATATTCCATTAACAGTGTCCTATCTATTCTGAGATATCCCCTCTTGTATGGGCTGCATCAGCTCCTCAGGTTGCTATAGCTACAGACCTGTTTGATCTATCCTGATAGGCTACCAGTACTTGTTGCTATAGCTACAGACCTGGCTTCCACTGCAGCCTAGTGGAAGCTAGTAAACACAACCCTGAATTCAAAATGAAACCAAGAAAAAACAAGACTGAGGTAAGAAGAATCATTGTAGTGAGACAACCCCTTTAAGTGCCAGGGAGTGGAGGTTGCGTCGGAAACAGGGCTGTGAAGTACAGCTCTGTTCTCAGCGCTGCTGCGGCGCCATGCGCCACGAATCTCGATGTCTGCAACAACGTCAAAAGACGTCGCTGCAGACGAACGACCTGCAATGCCCTCCGTTAAAAGTCGGCGGGTGGTTGTTGAGGGGTTAAAACATACCACATACATTCATTAGTGTTCGTTTCCCAGTCTTGTAAGATACAATTACTATGTTCATATCTTTTCTTGTTACCATTACAACCTTTATGAAGAATACATTTTTTTTTCTTTGATAAGAAATCACTGTGAGCCCTCCAGTTAAAGCCTGAAAAAGAACCTAGACAAAAAGAACCTATACATACACACCACATATTGTATAGTTATCGATCACGTACATTCCAGATTACCTTCCCACCGCAGCCAGTTTTGACGTCCCTGACAGAGTCCCATTTTTTAAATCTGACATGTTTCACTTTATGTGGGAATAATTTTTGAATAATTTACCTATCCATGTGATTCAGAGACTGTTTTCTTGTGATACATTGTGCTTCAAGTTAGTAATAAATTTTGGTCCATATAATCCGTGTTCATTTGTGAAAAACCATCAAAAGGTCGTAAACATTTAAAAAAATTAGCAATTTTCGAAGTTCAAAAATTTCGGTGCGTAAGACTACATAGGTCTACTGTATGTTAGCATATATTTTAAAATTTTTTTTTTTCAACATTAAGGGGCTTATAAATTTAATAGTAATTTTTCACATTTTCCAAGAGAATTTGCAACATAGAATTTTTTTTTATTTTTTTTTTTTAGGGACCAGCCCAGTTCTGGCGTGGCTTTGAAGTTGCCTCACTGTGTATGTTAGACACCCAATAAATAATTCCATTAAAGAAACTGCACTCAAAGTATTTAAAACAGCTTTTAGGAAATGTATTAACCCTCAAGGTGTTTCACAAAAATTAAAGCTAAGTGGAGGAGAAATTTTAAATTTTCACTTTTTTTTTGCAGATTTAAAATTTTTAATCGATTATTCACTGGAACACAGTAGCTATTGCACAGGAAATACAACTCCATATTGATTCCCCCGATTCTGCAGTTTTTATAGATATCCCACATGTGGCCTTAGTGCGCTATTTCACTCAACCACAAGCCTCAGAATAGGAGCACCTACTGGATCTTATTTTCAGTAAGATTTTCTTTAGGCGCCATTACAGGTTTGCAGACACCCTAAGGTGCTAAAACTTAATAAACACTCCTAAAAGCACCCCAAAATGTACTACACAATTTCTTTAAATTGCTGCAATGGCCTATATATGGGTGTAAACCCTCAGAGCATGTCCAGGTATAGTGATGTCACAGGCAACCTGGAAGAATTTATTACATCATCACCCAGTGATTGTGTCGCAAGAGTGGAATGGGGGACAATGCAGACAGAAGGAGCTCCCTCCTCCTTTCTCCTTTCAGCTGCTACAGTCGTGATTGACCATGGCATCTAAGGGTTTAATCTGCCACGACTAGAGTGAGATGGTTCCATGCTCCGATTGTGAGGGGTCTGCTTGAGAGCCTGCACAATCTTCTGGACTTACCCATACATCCATTTGCAGGAACACCTTCCCGCACAAGTTGTATGGGTATGTAGGGCTGTGGAGTCGGAGTTGTTATAAAATGGACCGACTCCCAAAATATATAATAAATTGGTACAGTTCGTTCGATGCAGTGACAAAAGCAAGAGGACTTGGGTCTTGCCAGAGCTACTGCTCCCATATTTTTAGCCTCATCAGATGAGGAGTTTAATTTTGAAAAGTATTTGGATGACATGGAGCAGGCAAAGCGTTACTGCAGGGGAAAAGATTCCGCTCCAATAGCAAACAGAGTTATGCAGATTCTTGTCATGTAACTGCAGTGTTACAGTTTTGCTCCTGGTGGTGAAACAATCTTTTTCTTCTTGTTCCAACAAATAACCTGTTCTCACAGTCCCCAATAGCTCAGTGTGTTATTAAACGGATTCCCAGCGTCACTGGTTTGAGCAACCATTAAGAAGATTTCCCAAAAATAGAGAAACAGCATCATCTCATCAATAGCGTCTCTCGGCCAAGAAGAATGCCAAACTTCATCATGTGAGGCCATGGCAGCTGGAAGAATATGAAATGAAGTCTATCCATTCCAAATCCAAGAGGTGGATGTCCAGGCAAAACATCGGAGTCAACAAGTTGGCTCATCACAAGGTCTATCAGTTCTAAAGCGACAGACACAGCAGTGAAGATGGCTCGTAGGCTTCCTAAGAGTGAGATCACAGACGTCCATGCAAGCACCATGCAAAGCGGATTACACAGGTCTGGAATGATAGCCGAAAAAAGGTGAAGAAGCCTCGACTTCAATCTTGTCATAAAAAGCACTGGCTCAAGTTTGCAAAATAAGTATGAAAAAATTGAAGATTGGAAACGGGTGACTTGGAGCAAAAAGATGAAAGTCAATAGACCAGGCTCTGATGGGGGCAAATGGGTTTGGAAGAATGGGGCTAACAGATCAAGAAATTGAAGAAACTGTCAGGTTCCGTGGAGGAAGCCTGAGGATATGGGGATGTTTCACAGACAAAGATGTTGGATACTTGACCAGGATTGATGTTGATCTCAATGCTGAGTTATATGTAAGTATCCTAGAAGATGAGTTACTTCATGCAATCGAGTACTATGGGTGTGAAAAGGACAACACAGTGTTCCAGCAGGACAACAACCTGAAGCATACATCAAGGTTGGAGAAGGAATGGTTCAATGACAATGAAGTAGAGTTGCTGTATTGGCCTTCACAGTCCCCAGACCTCAATCCAATCCAACACTTGTGGGTAGAGTTGAAGAAAAAGCTGTATTCGTACCAAAGTCCAGTATGCACCAACATTGGAAACCTGGGATCAGAATTTGAGACCTGGGATCAGAATTTGGTCAAAACATACTTGAATCTGATCCAGGGCCCAGAAGGATTCAGGCAGCATTGAAAGCCAAAAGGTGGATTTACCAAATACTAACAAAATAATAAAAATTATCATTTTGATTTTTAGGAGCAAAACAGTAACAATGCAGTTACATGCTAAATACTTGCATGTCAAATTTATGTATAAGATGGGTCAAATGATTGTCTATAAAATGATGGTAGTCTCATGTTCAAAGCTGTAGTGGATGGTGAGATATGGAGTCTGAAGGTCAAAAGTTCAAAACATTGTTACCATTTTGCTTATCAGCGCATGTTCTACCCAAACAACTAGAATATAGTATAAAAATAATTTTACCATTTTACTACAATAAAGTTAGCACTTAAACATGCGCCATGTATGAAGGAGTGGGAGCCGGAGTTAGGGAAATTAAGGAGTTGGAGCTTTGGCTTACCGACTCCACAGCCCTGTCCAGGGTGTGTCCAATGTCAGGAAGGGACAAGCATTTAACACCAACACAGAATGTCTTCCACCTTTGAAACCTTCCAAAGTAATCTGAAAACCCGTCTCATCAGCAAAGCCTTCAACCTACAATAATCATGCTGCAACTACCCTACCATATGAACTTCTTCGAACCTGACCTAGAGTCTCCTTCCTCCTCACTGTAGATTGTAAGCCTTCACAGGCAGAGCCCTCTCTCCCAGTTTACCAGTTTGTTGCTTATTTAGCGATTATTACTGTACTTGTCAACTTTCGGGATGTACAAACACCCTGGAATGGCACTGCAAAATAAATAATATCAAGTGCCATTACATAGCATGCTTGTAACTAAAGCAATGCTTCAACATACTTCAGAGAAGATTTGGTTAAACAATAAATTCAGAAAAAGCGTAGCCTTGCTTCATTTGTTAAAATGCATTATATATAAATATTTCTACATTATTAACGAGTAGCAGTGGCTTTTTAGTCCACATATGGATACATCAAGCTTTTCTGCAATCCTTCTTACAATGCAAAGAAAATACAGCGGTCATACCAGAAGCAATACTTGGCTGTATAATGTTGTATATACAGGATGCAGTAATGTTTTTGTCTTTGGCATAAAGCCGAGAATTCAAGGGCACACAAACGATCGCCTCTTTACGGTACCAAAAGAAAAAAAAACACTTATCTGGATGAAGTGTCTGCTAAAGAGCCAGTAAGATCTCTTGGGAAATGCTTACAGTTAACTTCTGGTGGTAGTGTAGGCAGACACTGGCTAGCTGTTTGCTCTGTGTTATGTCTATATGGAGATGAATGCTGAACGCGACTTTGAACCCCGTCGCCTACACTAAAGGCGCATACCATTTGTGACACTCCGCACTTTGCTCTTCTGTTTGAATTGCAACTTCAACTTCTTCTTTACCTAAAATAAGAACCAAAATAACTTTTCCTTAGATAATAAATCATAATAAAACCCATATATAATTTGTCCATTAATTCCATCCTGATTTGTTCTCTTTAAAAGAACACCAACTTTGCAACAAACGCTGCAGAACTCAATATTAGAAGCAAATAAAAGAAACCATAAAAAGTTAGAAAAAAAATGCTCCACCCTCCACACTTATCAGACTCATTTTATCCCCCTCCACCCTAAACTTATTTCCTCTAGAGAAAAACTGTAAAAGTCTGTCTTCAGATACATAACAGCTGACTGCGGGCACATGTTACATACTGTCCATAGAAGTCTATGGAGAGAAATGGGGGGTATGGCTGAAGAGAGGCAGGGAGACACTCACAGACCGCTTTGGCAAGTCCTCTGTCTCAGCACAGGGCTCGAATCACAGCATACACTGTTCAGTACTGCTCTATAATGTCCTCTATGCTACTGTTGTTTCTGAGGAAGTGCTATAGAAATACACATATAACGGAGCAAGATCTTGTGTGCAGACACCATAGCAGCTTGTCCACCCACTAGTTCAATGACAACTACAAATAAGAAAAGTAACCTACAAAAGGGGAACACGGTTGAAAAATACCATACAAAATTTATATAATAGCTAGACAAAGTGTACGCTTCATGTACAGACATGATAGATTATCCTGCAATACTAACTGAAAGTACAAGTACACTTTAAATCTGTCAGTCATCACAGAAGATACTGGGAAAAAATACAAAACAACAAGGTGGTCTATCTTTCTAGCATTTCAATCTACTTTACTATTAGGGCAATTTCCTCATTGTATACTTAACTTTCTATCAATTTTGCAGTAAATTAATAATTAAAACTCATGACATTTAACAAAGATCTGAGTGGCAACACACCTTCCAAGGCATAGGATTTCTTTTCTGGAATGTCTTCAGTAATTTCACACATATCACTGTAGGATCGCGCTAGTCTCCACAGAAAGTCCTGGCGGCTGCCATACTGATAAATAAAATAAAAAAAATAATGGGTGTCTCAGATATTTTCATTGTGATTACATAACAGTACCCAACAGGTGAAAATCAGGTTTTGGGAACTACGATAAAAGGTCATGAATAGGTAGAAACCTGACCATCACGCCTACACGAACTTGAGACCCTTCTTTTCATGACAATGGAGTTTACTACAGAATTTGGCATATTTGTGGCAATATCAGCCTCTGACTTTCCTCCTCATATTGGACAGTTAAACAAATAAACCTGTGTGCACCCAGAGCAAATAAAATCTCTCTTATCTCATGACCAAGTTAAAAAAGACCAAAGCATTTAGAAAAAAAGTCTTCATTACCTGTCCCTATGTATGGAAAGCTAATCTTTGTAGTGAGGGAACCCCTTGAAAGCTAAAATTAGTCATGTTACAAAGTGGTTGAACACAGAGCATCTGAGTTTTCTACATCAAAGAAGTAACATTTTTGGAAGAATTCATTTTATATTTATATTTCGCTTATTCTAGCATTTTTAGAGTATGTGACAATATGGAGTATATCATGAAATTGAACGGAATACATTTTTGAGTGTTAAAATTACAAAAATGAAAGTAATTTTGATAGTTTTGGAAATGATCTTGGTTTCACAAATATTTTACTACCAATTTGTAAGCTTACAGCTATACTTGTTACAGAAGTCTAACATAAATGGAGTATGATTGAGAGTATGAGAGAGATATTTTACCAGTAATTTATTACTGCACAGTATCTGGAATCCTTCCCTCTTCTGCTCGGCATCGCCATTGTGCAATTGATCGGACTTCTGAAGCAATAGCATTAACTCTTCGTCTAAAGGGTCTGCAGCCAACATTGTTGTTTCATCATCTGTAACAAGATCCACAGAGTCCCTTCGCATTGTCCTCACTGTTTCACAGCTTACTTCATCCTCCTCTTCCTCACTTGCCCTGCTACTTTCCCGATCATAATCAGATTCAGCATTTGCAGTAGTGTAACTGTAACAGCATTAAAACATATAATAAAGGTTAAGACATTAGATTTGAGACTGCACTACACCGGTATAAACCGTATTGGCAAGGTTATTCGCAGCCAAGCTTTAGGATCAAAAGAAAATTATAGATCAGTAGAAGACATGATGACATCAACATCTATTACTGTCACAATAATCGCGGATCAGCACAACAAAGGTCCATAAATTATAGTAAGCCACTGCCCCTATTGACAGCACTCATCACTTTATGTGGAATTCACAGTGATTGAAATCTCACTATTTGGCTTCCTGAACATGGGTAAACCTCCTGATTTAAGGGAAGTCCACATGGTTTTCAGATTTGAAAAAGGACCATCAACGATCCCCATACACTTCAATAGAAAATCTGAGCTCTAGTCTACACAGCGCGGATTTTCCGACAGTCGGATTTTAAATCCAAAGAAAGTCCCAAAAACTTGGAACTTGTATATTCTTCTGCCTGGTTTTCGGGCACAGCATGTACTGTTCAGTGAGTAAGAGGGACAGCCGAATCCTTAAACCACGGACAGATCCATCCCCCAAAACCATCCAAAAGACTATAAAATACAATCCGAATTCTTTAAACAGAATTCTGCCATGTGGTTGTACCCTAAAAAGCAGAGATGCAACTAGACAATTGTAAGGACAGTTTTGTTTACAGATACAAAATGACGTATTTCCCATAAGTACATGTACAGTTTCTGACGAGTACACCCTTCACATTTTTATAATACAATATTTACATCTTTTTTATGGGACACCACTGAAGATATGACACTTTGATGGCTGTGCAGAGTTATTTTGAGGGCACAACAAATTTACACTGTTATACAAGCTGTACACTGACTACTTTACATTATACCAATGTCTAAACCGCTGGCAACAAAAGTGAGTACACCCCTAATTAAAAATGGACAAATTAGGCCCAGCTTGCCACTTTCCCTTCATGGTGTCAAGTGACTTGTGGTCTCAGATGTGAATGGGAAGGTGTGTTACAATTTGGTACTATCGCTCACACACTTTCACATACTGGTCACTTGAAGTTCAACATGGCTCCTCATGGCAAAGAACTCTCTAAGGATCTCAAAAATGAATTGTTGCTTTATATAAAGATGGCCTAGGCTATAAGAAGATTGTCAAAACCCTGAAAAGGAGCTGCAGTGCGGTGGCCCAGGCCATACAGCAGTTTAGCAAGACAGTTTCCATCCAGAACAGGCTTCGCCATTGTTGACCAAAGTTGAGTGCATGTGCTCAGCGACACATACCAGAGGTTGGTTTTCCAAAATAGACATATGAGTGCTGTCAGCATTGCTGCTGGCGTTGAAGGGTGGAGGATAAGCCTTTCAGTGCCAAGGCCTTACGCTGCACACTGCATCTAATTGGTCTGCATGGTTGTCATCCCAGAAAGAAGCACTTCTAAAGAGGATGTACAGGAAAGACCGCAGTTTGCTGAAGACAAGCAGACTAAGGACATGGATTACTGGAACTGTGTCCTGTGGTCTGATGACATCAAGACATACTTATTTGCTACTGATGGTGTCAAGCGTGTGCCACTAATCAGGTGAGAAACACAAATACAAATGTGTCTTGCCTACAGTCAAGCATGGTGGTGGGAGTGTCATGGTTTTGGGCTGCACAAGTACTGCCGGCTGTAGAGAGCTACAGTCCATTGAGGGAACCAAGAATGCCAATGTCCGTATGACACAGGCTACAGTGAAGGCAGCACAAAGAGTGCCTTGACCTCAGGATTTCTGTATAGACAGCCCTGGGGCTACTCACGGTTCCCAGGGCTGACTGTATAGATATTCCCCAGGCTCCTTTAGGTCACCAGGAGACCCAGGCAGGAAACGACGACTGCTGTTTTCCGAGTGAAATACGGCAGAAGATTTAGCATGTTCTAAGTTTTTGGAAAAAAATGTCGGTTTTGAAATCCATCTTCAGAAAATCAGAGGTTCATGAGAATGGTTTTAGTGTCGGTTTTTAAAAACCGAATCGGCGTGGATTTTCGACTAGAAATGTTTGTTGTGTGGACGAATCCTATTTCCTAAACTAGCTCCCTTTGCAGTCCTGGGATATCCCATGTATCTTCCTCCTATCACTCCACTTTCACTAGTTTCTAGTTAATTTCCAGTTTTGCATCTTTTCTAGTGGGCCAGATGACAGCAGTAGTATATGAACAGCACACTACTAAGCATCTGCATATCACAAGGCATTATGGGAAAGGAGCTGGAAAGCTCACTGCGCCCTCTATAGGTTGTAACAAATCCTCAATTTACTTCTGATTCACTGAATCTTTGAGAAGCAAAAAGGAATATTAGTCACCCATAATGCCTTGTGATATGCAGATGCTTAGTAGTGGGCTAAAAGGCAATCAAAACACTACACACCTTAACTGGTGCTCTCCATAAGGAGAGATGTTCCCCTTCTCTCAGCCACTCATTGCCTCCCACCAGTCAAGCCAATATCGCTCTGCTCAACACTGATGATGGGCAAAACCCCGAAACGGCGTATTTAGATGAGCAATATTGGCTTGACAATTATTCCTTTTTGCTTCTCAAAGATTCAGTGAATCAGAAGTAAATTGAGGATTTGTTACAACCTATAGAGGGCGCAGTGAGCTTTCCAGCTCCCTTCCCATAATGCCTTGTGATATGCAGATGCTTAGTAGTGGGCTAAAAGGCAATCAAAACACTACACACCTTAACTGGTGCTCTCCATAAGGAGAGATCTTCCCCTTCTCTCAGTAGTAGTATATGAACAGCATTTGGATGATGACAGTAGTAGTATATGAACAGCATTTGGATGATGACAGCAGTAGTATATGAACAGCATATGGACGCCATATATGGACTGTGCCATTCATTTTGTAAAGCTCCCTTGTACTCATTTCATGAGAACGTTCAATAAAGAATAATAAAACCTGCTTTTGCTGTGTCCATTCCATCCAGAGCTCTAAAGGCTCTTACAAAAGGTCCAGTTACAATAGCAGGCTTGAAGCCGTCAGCTTGGCCAGTACATTGCTGAACAGCAGGTTTTTTCATATTCTGCTCAACTTAGGATTTGGAAACTACAAACAATGTGCGCTCTGGGGCTTTGGTTTTGCTAAAAAGTTGAAAAATGAAACTGTCAAAATGGACCTTGAGAATCACTGTGCAAAACAGGCGAGGAGAAGAATTAACCTCAGTGCCATAGCCTCGGCCAAAGAAAACATTTGACAGTGGCTTGCTCTGGAGCCAAGCTATTTGTTTAGAGTTCCATCTTTGTTATTATCTTAACTTCTATATTATTCTTCTCCAGTTCTTTCACCTTTTCTTTCTGTGAATGAAACTGTGGAAAAGTCTTGGTTGACCGCACATCAGAGCAGTCCTTCTATGACCATATAATCTCTATAGGGCTGGCAATATTCCCAGAAATGGTATGCACATGGTTAACCTCCTTAAAGACCACATTATGTCTTGCTGCTGACCAGTGATTTAGCAGCTGCATAAAAAAATCTTGCAGCTGCAGCAGTGGAGCAGGGGTGTCAATGACCGAATGAGAAGCCTGAGAGAGTTCAGATGTGGTTTAAATCCCCAACGACTGCTCCCTGTCTAAAATATGACAAACGGGCAAAAACATTATATTAAAGTGACTGTCTAACAAAGAATTGCTGTCCATATATCTTATTACAATCTATACAGACATCATGTGGGTGGGAGGGGTTTCTAAACAAGCAGCCGTTCTATATCCATGTGGTTCACAGTCAGCTACCTACTTGTACAGCAGCACACAGTACAACATTACTTTTTATGTATTTTTTTTTTTCTAACTTCATTTCAGCAGCAGTAATGAAAGAAGAAAAATATCAATCCATACTACACATAGGTTACCCATATACAAATGAACGCTGCTCACCATAATGTGGAATCCTTTGCACCTGCTTCTTTGCCTGGCTGAAATTCACAGCAGTGATCCGCACGGTTCACAGGTTCCCAGTATCCGCTAGACAATACTTTAAACTAGTCAAGAAAGTGGGAAGGGTTTCATAGAAACAGCGATTCTATCTGTGTTAAAACATGTCATGCCTTTATTCCTCTCTGGATGTAGGGGCGTACACAGGTACGACCAACGCGTTTTCGGGCATTTATACATATTGCCCTTGTTCACGGACCGTGAACAAGGGCAATATGTGAATGCCCGAAACGCGTTGGTCGATCCCCTGTACTCCCTACATCCACGGATGGAAATAAAGGCATACATTTTTAAACACAGAAGAATCGCTGGTTCGAATCTTCTTTTTGCTGAAGTACACATAGGTTACAGTGGTCCACAGCCCCACACATACCGTCACAACAAAGGCTTCCTCAGTGGTTAGTTTATAAACCTATATATTACAGAGCTCTGCTTCTCTCCTCGATCATATAACCCTATATATCACAGAGCTAGGCTTCTCTCCTCTATCATATAACCCTATATATCACAGAGCTCAGCTTCTCTCCCTCTATCATATAATCCAATATATCACAGAACTCAGCTTCTCCCTCTATCATAACCCTATATAATCACATAGCTCAACTTCTCTCCTCCATCATATAACCCTATATATCACAGAGCTCAACTTCTCTCCTCTATCATATAATCCTACTTATCCAAGCTTCTCTCCCTCTTTTGTATTCTGTTCTCAGATAGGGTAGCATCAACCACCCAACAGCTGAAAGCCAGTGGAGCAGGGAGCACAAGAGCATGAACCTACGTTTTCCCTGTCTCATTGTAGCAGATGTGCAATTTGCTCTGGACATTCTCAACCATGATATGGATCACATCAGAGTACATGCATGTGATTGCTCTAATCACCTAGGACTTTTCGGAGCCGATTTTTAGGCAGCTTGCCAAAATGAGTGAAGCTAGAGCAAGAAAAATTAGCAATACAGTGAAGCAACCATAATCTGAAAAGAAGTCTTGGTGAGACAAACTCTTCAATTCAACAACTTATGCACACAAATGGGATTTTAGAAAACTGAACGTAACTAGCTCGGCTTCAATCCCTTTGACATTGCAATACTCTGAGTCACATGTGAACAGAGGATTACTAAATGCATCAGCGCTTGTCCCCACTGCACTGTTTTTCAGCCGGTTTTACAGACGGTTTTCGGTTTTGCAAGCAGTCTGTAAACCGGCTGTCAAATTTTATCATGGATCTTAATGGAAAATCTGTGCAGCGGTCTCCACAGCGCGGACTTTCCGCCAGATGTTTTTTGCAGACCAATGGCGGTCCGAAAAACATTGAACATGTTCATTCTTCCGCCCGGTTTTTGGGCGGACAATGAACAGGTCAATGCGAAGGAGGAGGGCTTTTCTCCACAAACAGCAGTGAAAAGCCATACCCCTGCGGCTATGTACATGGCTCCAAAACAGAGCAAATACCGACCGGTATTTGCTCTGTGCCGTGGGGACATGCCCTTAGATGGCAATAGCGAGTTCTTCAGCTCTTTCCCATAAGCCTTCGCTTGTGTGGTAACAGAACTGAATTTCTTACAAAGTAATTTTTGACTAATATTACACAAGTACACCATCAGATGCTCTATTATTTTCATTTCAAATACTATAGTTGCTCGGTCGACATTCTCATTTATAGGGGCAGATGTAAGTGTATGTCGTCTTGATGGAACAAAGCAATCTATATGTGGGAATGTTGTTCCCCTTGGGTGTACTCATGATAACCAGCATGGATTTATGAAGGATCGGTCCTGTCAAACTAATCTCATCAGAAGGTTAGTTCTGTACTGGATCGGGGTGAGGCACTGGATGTCATATTTTTAAATTTTTCTAAAGCATCTGATACAGTGCCACATAAAAGGTTGTTAAATAAATTGGGAATGCTTGGACTGGAAGAAAATGTTTGCAAGTGGTTAAGTGATAGAAAGCAAAGGGTGGTGATTAACGGTGCATACTCAGACTGGATCGCTGTTACTAGTGGGGTACCACAGGGTTCAGTATTGGGCCCTATCCTCTTTAATATTTTCATTAATGATATTACCTGTATACACAGTGAAATCGATTGTTATTACAAGATCTGGATGGTGAGGCTGGCGAGAGAAGCGGCAATAGGTTAACACGATAATGCAAGGTTATCACTGGGAGAAAAATCCATTACATGATTACAGTTTAATGAAAACTGATAAATATACATGGAGAAAGATCATGGAATCCGAGTGGCAGTAAACTTAACTGTAGCAGCCATGTCAGGCAGCAGCTGCAAGGCAACAACAATCATGGGTGTATTAGAAGGGGCATAGAGCACAGATAAACATCATTCTCGCCGTTATTTAAGTCACTGTAGACCACACATGTATTTGTACAGTTTTGGGCACCAGTGCACAGGAAAGACATTGTAGAGCTTGAACATACAAAGGCGGCAACAAAAAAAAAAAGGGACTGGGTGACTACAGTACCAGAAGATTGCAAATATAGGTTTTTTAGTTTGATGAAAAGACGGCTTTGAGGAAATAATAAATATGTTTAATATATTAAAGGTCAATATAGAGATCTTCTCTCTCTCTCAAGATCTATTTATACCCAGACGTTATCTAGAACATGGGGCTCTCTACTCTGAGGAAAGAAGTTTCTACATAAACATAGTTGGGATCTTGTACTGTTAGAGCAGTGATACTGGGAACTCTCTGCCAGAGAACTTTCAATGGTGAATTCACTAGAGTCAAAAGGTCTGATACATTTAGCACAATAATGATAACAAGTTATATGACCAATTCTGGGAAGGGTCGTTGACCGGATTATTCTCAGGATTGGAGCGGGAGAATTTGCCCTACAAAGAGACATTATTCCACTCAGGGTTAGCCTCCCTGGATCAACACTAGAGCGCAAAGCTGAACTGAGGACAAATTCTTTACGGCCTTACAAACTATGATTGTACTGATTTGTGGGTGTGGGGAGGAGGGGAACATTGTTTGTTACTTGTAAAAATTGTACAAAATACCAATAAAATGTAAATTAAAAAAAAAATAAGGACAGAAATTTAGAATTGCTAATGCATTTTTAGCCAACTGAATGGCATATTCACAAAAAACGTACTTTATGTAACGTACATATTTTATGTAAAATTATAACTATCCCCAATGGAAGTGGAAAAAGCAAAGCACACTTCAAGAACCAAGACAGATGCAATAAGAAATGCCAGTGGGAAACTGTAGCAACACAAGAGGAAGCCAGATCCAAAGGAACTGAGTAGAAGCACAAGAACCAAAGATTGCGCTCAGGACCCAAAATAGAAGTTACAAGCTGCTTTCTACATAATATATTGTTTGAGTTTTACTCCCCACAAGATTCGTACTGACAAATATGCAGTTTACAACCATAAAGATTGACGAAAAGGATACAAATAGACCGTCGGGTTTCACCCTCGTGACCTTCAAACAAATGGATACAAGTACAATTGGCATCACACAAGGATCGGATAACGGATAAGCTCATTAATGATACGGACTATGGCAACGGTTGACGTCTGGTATGGGGTAAAGAAGAGGCATGCTACAGATACAGTTAGATAGGCAAACAGGTGGGGCAGGTGGCGTCTTTCAGCATGTAGTAGAAGGTCATGGCAATGGGTAGCAGACAGCGTGGCAGTGGCCTAAAGGTGAAAGCACGCAGCCGCAGGGAGCAGTGGACAAATAAGGGGACAACGCAGCATCTTCAGACATGAGCCGGTTCCCTGTTCATGACAAGCTCTAAAGGAAAGTGGGCACAATAAGCTGTACTGAAGATGTGAGGAAAGTTGGAAGGCAAGACAGCTAAAGGAGATACAGCAGCAGCTGTAAGCTTGTCGCAACAAACTTCCCTGTCCTGAGGAAATAGTCTTAGTCTGGATTTAGACAGATATAATGCAGCTCCACTGAACTTAGGCTGGTTAAACACATTGGCCAGGACTCATTTATCTCACACTTACTCCTCTCTACTTGTACATCGTCAGGAAGTCACATTATTATGACCAGCAGCTAATATACAGATTAACTGCCGTGTGCAGCAGCTAGACAAGCTGGGAGTGAGTCAATAAGGTCCTTTTAGGTTGTCACAGCTATATGGAGCTGAGTGCATCTCACAGCTGCTTGAGGATCCATAGAGCCAACACCACGATTCAGGTGGCCGCACAGATGCTCAATTAGGTTCAAGTCTGGGAACCAAGGGGGACAGTATAGCGCTTGGAAGTCTTGGTCAAGCACTTGTAAACCATGTCAGACATATCTAGCTGTGTGACGTATCATATTGTCCCATCCACCACAGAACAAAATCAGGATGTATGGATTTATGTGATCTGCAAGATTGGATTCATACCCAAATTAGTACCGTCCACATGGATGACTGGGCCCAGAGAGTGGCACCAAAACATTCTCCAGGCCATAAAGGCTGCCACCACCAGCTTGTGCTCTTCCAGCAACAGTTGCAGGGAGTTTGTTCTCTAGATACTTTTCACCTGACGCGCCAACAACCAGCCGTTCTATCAGTCAGAGAATGTGCTTACCCTCCTTCACTTTCCACATCAGTATGTGCTGCACCAGAACTAGCTGTAAAATAAATGGAGCTGGAGCCTGTGGAATCAGTCCTCTCTCTGTGAGGCAGGTATCTTCGTCGTCGATTAGCCCGTTGGTTCTCCTCTAAATGTGACCTAGTAAAAATAACAAAAAAAGGAAAAACATGACCAAGAGATTTCCCCGATAAAAAAAGTAAGCAAAAAATAAATTATAAAATCTCTATCGCATCGCTGCACTTCTAACTTTACCAAGAATAAAGTTATCATATTATGAATACTGAACCTTTAATAGAAAAAAAAACATCTAGAAAACAATGGTAGAGATTGTTTTTTTCCAAAAGCCCCAGTAAAAAAAAAGTCAAGTATTAAATTATACGTGACCAAAAATGACAATAAAAACTCCAACACGCTTGGCAAATAACTATGGCGTTCCAAATATAACCAAGCACCCTTGCTCGGTTGTTTTCAGAACTCCCATAGACATAGATGGGAAGAACTATGCAAGTACGGCCATCTTCCTGTTCTTTAAGGTCACATCATAGAGAGCTATGAGCTCACACCTGGTAACAAGATCGGAAAACCCATTTAAGTAAAACAAAAACTCCTGAACGTCGAGAATAAGTCAATCCTAAAAACAGTCACGGGTGATATACCCATGTCCAGAATGGGGGTCCTACTGAAATCAATAGAAAAAGACTGATCAGCTGTTAGCTATAATCCTGATCCTCACCATTTAACTACTCCTATGTGGTGGGCAATATGACTGCTCACTTAAAACAGGAAGGGATGCCCCCCTCTGAGACCGAGGGGCGCCGACCAGTTTTCTTGGCAGCCAGGGACATATGGCCCCTAGGCTGCCATCTTGCTATTCCAGAGGCATGGTGTAAAGCGAGGTTTAGGTTTCAAAATAAATAAAATTAAAAACACCCTTTTTGCATAAATTGGCATCACTGCTTACTTCTTTATCCCAGAGGGTGAATGTTGGGGAAAAAAAAAACAAACAGACCGTATATACTCAAGTATAAATCGACCTGAATAGAAGCCGAGGCACTTCATTTTGCCACAAAAAAACTGGGAAAACTTATTGACTCATTTATTAGCCTAGAGTGGGAAATTCAGCGGCTACTGAAAAAAAAAATAGATACCAACAAAATTACATATGCAGGTATAGAAAGGGAAGATCTCTCCTTAGGAAGAACACCATATAGGCGTGTGGAGATTCAAAATTGCCTTTTGCACTCCACAAAGTATCTGCATATCACAAGGCTTTATGGGAAAGGAGCTGAGAAGCTCAAGCGCCCTCTATTGGATGTAACAAATCCTCAATTTGCTTTTGACTCACTGGGTCTTTAGAAAGCAAAAGGGACCTTTAGCCAAGCCAGCATTACCCATCTGTAGACAGCCGTTTCGGGGTGTTTGCCTTTCGTCAGTACAGAGCAGAGCGATGCTGGCTTGGCTGAGTGGAAGGCAATGAGTGGCTCAGAAAGGGAAGATCTCTCCTTAGGGAAAGCACCAAATAAAGTAGGTGTGTGGAGATTCGAAATTGCCTTTTGCACTCCACGAAGCATCTGCATATCACAAGGCCTTGTGGGAAAGGAGCAGAGAAGCTCAAGCGCCCTCTGTTGGATGTAACAAATCCTCAATTTGCTTTTGACCCACTGGGTCTTTGGAAAGCAAAAGGGATATTTAGTGTTACATCCAATAGAGAGCGCTTGAGCTTCTCAGCTCCTTTCCCATAAGCTCCTTTCCCCCATAGGCAGGTATAGGCAGGTATATATCCCCCATAGGGGCATTAACCTGCCTATGAGGGACATTTAGCTGCCTAACCTATCTATGTAATTTTATTGGTACCCATTTTTATTTTTGAAACTGGTTTAACATACCACTCAATGAGTGCTACTGTATGATTTTATGGTGTTCCCACCATGCTGTTTCACAGAGTCTGCTCATCACAGGCAGTTTCAGGCTCACATTTCCTTTCCAAGCTGTGGGTGGTTCTACAGCTGTATTGATATAGCAGTTCTGCTATTCCTACTAAAGCCTGTTAGAGGGACATTGGTACGACAGATTTTAACAGCAAGGCAGAAGACTGCAGTGCTCTAAAGGGTTAACGTTTGTCTGCAAAAAAAATAATAAAATAAGCTCTTGTTCTCTGATGAGACACATCATAGAGTGACGTCACCATCAATGGCCAGGGCTGCTAAAACAGAGAGAAATTGTTGATAACCTAAAGAAGCTTGCGTAAACGAGCAGGTAAGAACTGCTTCTAACTCTGAAGAGAAGCAAAATCAAAACAGCAATGTATTTGGTAATGATTATTTACCTTCATGTTAAAATCAGTATGGTGAGAATACCCCTTTAAACAGGTCAGTCACTTGGACTACAATCTATAATGCAGTTCATGCTGCAGCAATGGAAAATCCTGGTGCAACAAAACTTTTATAGGCATGCGGACAGTCTTGTCTTTCAAGTGTGGCGGGTTGGTAACGAGATTGGTCTCAACGGTGACCATATTATTACATTTCACAGAATACATACATACATACATACCTCTCAACCGCCCCGATTTCAGCGGGACATGCACAATTTTCAAGCAATGTCCCGCTGTCCCGGGAAGGCAGGGAGAAGTCCCGACTTGTATACTGTGCATCGTTCTGGTCATGCCCCCCGCCTCAATGTTCTATGAGTGTACTGCCCCTGCGCCTTCATCAGGTAAACACCCTGCCCCCACCCTGTCCTGTGCCTGTAGACTGAGCCATAACGGTCTCCTGGCTTCCTACGCTCTCCCCTGTCTCCAGCATGTGAACATGAGTATAGTAGCAGGTAAGTGCCTGCTACTATACTTAGTATATACTCTGTCCTGTACTAGGCCTTCACCATCAGCACAGTATATGAGTATAGCAGCAGCAAATGATGAGGGAGATCATTTAGTGCAGCACAATATACTGTACTGTGCTGCACTTATTCCACCTTATCAGACATTTGCCTGATACTATACTTAATATACTGTGTGATGCATTAGTAAAGCTCCCTCATCAGCAGCACAGTATATGAGTATAGCAGATGATGCGGGGGATTTAGTGCAGCATTGTACAGTAGATTTTTCCAGCAAATATTCGCCTGCCACTGTACATATGCTGCGCTAAATGCGCAGATATCTGTCTGCTACTACAATTCATATACTGTGCTGCTGATGGTACACTAAACTCTCCATGTGTGCCTGCAGATAAATGTACTCTATGCTGTATGTACTCCTCTCCCAGTTACCTGCTGATTGCTGTGTGCACTACACACTCCTTTACACCCATCTATTCTAAAGCCCCAGCCTAGGTATATGCTACAAGTCCTGTCTCTCACATATATACCTCCCTGCCCTGTCTAACTGTCTAAAAGTAGTGGAACATATTGTGGTGCAGCCGCCATGTGATAAAACAGACTGAACATAGTCTTGTGTGGTGTGTTTTAGCACGCTGTGCTGCAGTGTCTGGGTGGTGCACAGGGAGCCATATACCTGAGACGTATGACCTTATAATTAAAAAGGCTCTGTTCCCACTGCTGTCATGGTTTTCATCTAAATGGAACCATACCAGCAGCGCCAGATCAGTCAGATGATGGCCACCGGCAGCACCCAGCAGACCCCATTGACTCATAATGGGATCCATTGGGTTCCACTGAGATGTTCGCTGTTTTGATGGAAGATTATATAGAGGTATAATCCATAGAACATTACAGCTATTCGTATGGATTTCTGTATATATATTACATTACTATATATAATTACATATTTATATACCCCAGTAACGCTGCTGTTGTGTTGGCGCTGGTCTGCTGAAGGGGGTGGGCCATGATGATTAGGTGAGGCGTGTCTTGGTGTGATATCATGTATTTGGGATGTGGTTAGAGGCGTGACCTAATGTGTCCCTCTTTGCAATCTCTAAAAGTTGGGAGGTATGTACATATAATTCAAAATAGGTTACCCACCGGACCTCTCCAACCACATCTTCAGCTAGGCCATGAAGAATGTTCCGCAGTGACTCAATCTCCTGCCGTAATTCTGTAATGCTGCCAAGGACATAGTCCAGACGGTTCAATAACTCCAACTGCTCACCACGTGATGCAGCTACTATATCTGTGTGAGCCGGCAAAGCTGAAAGAAAACACAACATATTACTTTGATGCAATCTTAGGCAATGAATCTTTAGGGGACGTTTATACGGCACAGGACAAATACCGATCAGTTTATCCGACCGGTATTTGTCTGGTTTTCGTGCCGTGCATACCGCCGCCGGTGGACAGCTTTTCTCTGCGGTTTGCCGAGAAGAGCCCTCCGCCTTCACATAGACTTGCTCATCTTCCGTCCGAAAACCGGACGGAAGACTTAATATGCTCTATGTTTTTCGGACCGCCGGCGGAAAATCCATGCAGTGGGGACCGCTGCACAGATTTTCCATTATGGTCCGTGTAAAATTTTTTCAGCTGGTTTGCAGACGGTTTTCAAAACCGAGAACCAGCTGAAAAACCGTGCCGTGGAGACAAGCCCTTAGGGAAAAAGCACATGTTACATAATCTATAACAAACCTTGGGAATGACCTGCTGTGAATGTGTGGTCATGATCTGCAGGCAAACGTACATGATACCCATTTTGTTTTGTTGCTTTCTTGTTAAGCTTTCGATGCTGTTGACGGTGAATCATATATACTACTACTCCGGCGGCCACTCCAGCTACCAGGCCAACGCCAACCTGATACAAAAGAATGAACTTAGACATAACTTCTTCCTGCAAAGAAAAAAAAAAATACACTTTAGGGTATGTTCCCACCGGCGTCTTGCCTCCATATGAACATCCGCTTTTCTGATGCGCCTCTGGGTCCATCAGAACGGACCCAGAGACGCATCTAACAATTAGCAGTGAGTTTATCACTGCCGGCAATGACAGACACGCAGCGGCGTTCACATGAGAGATCGCCGCCGTGTGTTTGCATCGCGCCTGTCGGGTCCATCTTGCGGATGCGATCAAAAAATTGCATGTCATTTCTTTGAAAGACGGAGCCAACAGGCACGATGCAAACACGCAGCGGCGATCTCTCATGTGAACGCCGCTGCATGTTCCTCATTGCGGGCAGTGATAAAGTCACTGCTCATTGTTAGATGCGTCTCTGGGTCCGTTCTGTCAGCCCCAGAGTCGCATCTGAAAAGCGGATGTTCACACGGATGCATGACGCTGTGTGAACATACCCTTAGAATTAATCATGTTATTACTATGTGCAAAAGATCTGCACAAGCGTGGATGGAAGAAAGTCTGTGCTTGTGCAGGTCCTGTACAAGAAACTACCACACATGGGGGAAACTAACGGATGTATCTCGTCACATGCTCGTTCACCTGCAGCTATGTCCTGCACGGAAGCTCTGGCTGACAAGTAGACACGGCTCCACAAATAGAGAAAAGTCTTGTATCTATCGGTGTCCATCTCTCCATGATGAAGGATGTGCTCTAGTAACAGGAAGGAGAATGGTTGGGTTGTACCAGCTGGAGCCCCCAGTGCTGCAGTCACTAAAGGGAGCACCGGCTGCCCATACATTCAGTGACCATGTGATACGTGAAGGGGCTGGGTAAGACAGAGGAATGACCCCAAAAAGACACTAGGTATCACTATTATTCCCCAACCTTGTGAAAACACACAGATCTCAGAAAAGTACTGACCTGTAGTATGTAAGGGGGCGCAGCTGTAGCTGATAATAACAAAAAGTAAAGAGGGAGGGGAAGGAAGAGAGCAAACAAAATGTGCGACAAAGTGAAAGCAAAAGTCATTAAAATAACCTCAGAATATAGAGATAAACCTCCCAGTACTGAGGAATCATGTGACCAGTCTCACACATGACACATCCAAGAGCACTGACCTCCACCAGTACTGAGGAATCATGTGACCAGTATCACACATGACACATCCAAGAGTACCGACCTCCCCCAGTACTGAGGAGTAATGTGGCCAGTATCATACATGAAATATACAGCAGCACTGACCTCCCCCAATACTGAGGAGTCATGTGACCAATGTCATACATGATATATATACCAGCACTCTCCTCCCCCAGTACTGAGGAGCCATGTGACCAATGTCATACATGTTATATACAACAGCCCTGACCTCCCCCAGTACTGAGGAGCCATGTGACCAGTGTTATACATGATATATACACCAGCCCTGACCTCCCCCAGTACTGAGGAGTCATGTGACCAGTGTCATACATGATATATACACCAGCACCGAGCTCCCCCAGTACTGATGAGCTAGGCGACCAGTATCATACATGACGCATCCACCAGCCCTGACCTCCCCCAGTACTGAGGAGTCATGTGACCAGTATCATACATGATATATCCACCAGCACCAACCTCCCCAAATAGTGAGGAGTCATGTGACCAATATCATGCATGACTCCTACACCAGCACTGACCTCCCCCAGTACTGAGAAGCTATGTGACCAGTATCATACATGACGCATCCACCAGCACTGACCTCCCCCAGTACTGAGGAGTCATGTGACCAGTGTCAAACATGATATATATACCAGCACCGACCTCTCCCAGTACTGAGGAGTCATGTGACCAGTATCATACATGATATATACACCAGCTCTGACCTCCCCCAGTACTGAGGAGCCATTAAACCAGTATCATACATGGTATATACCAGGGCTGTAGAGTCATAGTCGTGGAGTCGGAGTCAGTGGCTATTTTGCAGGAGTCGGAGTCGTCAAAAAATGGACCGACTCCGACTCCCAAAATACATAAGTTGGTCCAGTTACTTCGATGCAGTGCAAAGAGCAAGAGAAATTGGGTCTGGCCAGTGCTACTGCTCCCATATCTCAGCTCATCCATGAGGATTTTTAATTGATGGCATGGAGCAGGCAAAGCGCTGCCCCAGGGGGAAAAGATTCTGCTCCAGGGGATTTCAGCAAAATTTCAGCAAAATTTTTCACCTGTTTTCAAAGAAGTAGAGAGTTCAAGCATTATAAAAACTGAATGTGGTGAGGCAATTCCTTTAAAACCCTGACATTGTTAGAGATGTTACCCCTGTGGTTATCGTTTTCCCCCCAAAACCAAGTTAGTGTAGAGAGGCCGTTCTCTAGCCTGGAAATAATGAGATCAGATGTGAGGTCATGTATGCAGGATATGATGGAGGCAATACTATTTCTAGAGAGGGGCGAATCGATTCTAACGAAGTGGAATTCGTTTAGAATTTCAGGAAAACTTGGTTCAGAACAAAAGTCGAACTTTGGGGTATTCGGGTGAACGAAGTGTGCTATTGATTGAAAAAATGGCTGCGAGCACATGGCGCTACATGGGCAAAGCACTCTGGGAGGAAGAAGGGCATAGCCTGCATGACATGTGCAGAGATGAAGCCAATCAGAGACCGGCGGGATTCTGTGACGTCTCCGCACTATATAAGTCCGGGCGCGACGCCGGGAGCTCACACTCCTCTCACTGTGCTAAACAGGGAAGGTGCTGCCGCGGCTGATAGCTTTATGAAGAATTGATTTTTATATAGCGATTTTGTGGGGTGTCTCAGCTTGTCTCAGAGACTTGTTCTCTTAATGTTCTATTTCTGATTTTTTGGGGTATTGGATCTGAAATCCAGTGTGGCGTCCACTGCAGCGCATATACATTCAATATCCAAGTGGGATCTAAGCCAGTTCCTGTTGTATTCACTTAAGAAACAGCGTTTTTACAATAAAAATACCACTTCATTTTTGGCTGCTCAATTCTATTGCGCAATTTTACATCCAGGGGTTAATTAAGCGTTTTTTTTGCTGGTGGGGCGGGACCCAAGAAACCGTTTTTTTCAACGCCAATATATAAATTTTTCCTGTACCCTTTAATTCACAGCAAGGTTTAATTACAACTGTATCTCTTGTTGTGTGGCGTAGAAATCACGCAATTGTAACACGCTACAAAGCTACTAGTTTGTGCGGCTCAATTCTTTGGCGAAATTTACATCCAGGGTTAATTAAGCGTTGTTTTTCTGCTGTGCTGAAAAAATAAACCATCTTTTCAACGCCAAAATATATACATTTTTTCCTGTAGCCTCATAATACATGTCCGAAGGTTATTAAGCCTGTTTGTGCTTTTACATTAGTAAAAAACACGTGTTTTTAAACGACACATACAAGTAAATTTTTCGGGCCATTTGTGGGGCGCAATTTATATCCAAGGTTACCCAAGCTTGTTACTGGGTTAAATTGGAGTCAATACAGGGTGTATATTTATCATATACAGATATCATCATCAAACAGTGTCTGTACATTTTAGAACAAACAGTATGTCAGACAGAGAGGTGGCAGGCTCTGCACCTGCGAGTGGCAGGGGCCCACAAAAAATTCCTGGGCGGGCCCCAGGTCACGCCAGCAAGGGACGTCGCAGCAGGGGTCACTCGGTGAGGCCACAACTGCCGCTGTCATCTAGCGGCCGTGTGTTGTTCAGAAACCCCAAGGGGTTCTTGATTGGTTGACTAGGTTATCCTCTTCCTCCCAGATGACATTGACAACCCCAGTCAAGAGTCGGTTGGGAACATCAGACCAACCCTTAGTTGGCATTGGCCGGGAGCGGGTCAGCGGCCCTCACCTGTCCTAAAGCCCGCCTCTGTCCCATCCAGTTCCCTCAGCCAGGGATTTTACTATGTGGTCGGGCTCAGCGCCACTATATAGCGAGGATGAACAATTTGAGGGGGCAGTCAGCAGCTACTTGGCAGCGAAGAAATGGGGCCAATATGCCCTGCTTCTTGCAGTAGGCGGCAAGTATAGATGTGGAGAGTGGCTGGGAGGTCATGTTGTGAGGGGTCAGTCTCTGCATACCAAGCCCGGTAATGAGGACACCCGTGACGATAAAACCCACAAATAGATGATGATGTAGCCGACCGCATTTGGGAGCGGGTGAGGCAAGGGCTTCTTCATCGTCAGGAGAAGGGGGCCCGTCAGCTTGCGCGTCAGGCAGCGGCGCAGCCAGCAAGTGGGTCGTGTGCCGTGAGTCAGAGGATAGCAGCAGTGTGAGGTCGGGAGCCAAGCGGCCACGGGGTAGAAAACCCGCTTCGCAGGTCCAAGAAAGTAGCGGCACAGGGGCTCCGCGAGGGCAGCGGGGCAGTAGTCACTCAGTGCGGAGCGTTGGCGGTAAAATCAGTACTCGGCGGTGTGGCAGTTCTTTGCTAAGACCCCGGAAGGAGCCGAATATGGGTATATGTAGAATCTGTAAGCAGAAAGTGAAGGGGTGGCCGGGAGCTAACGTTGGCACCACGGCCCTGCGTCAACACATGCAGCGTCACCACCCGGTGGCCTGGGAGAAACGTGGCTCAGATGTGGTGGTCCATCCTGCCCCCACAGCAGCGCAGCAGCAGCAGAGCCCAGTGGCACGCATGCCATTGCAGCCAGTCAAGGCTCCACCACCTCTGCAAAAAGGGGAGCTGTTTCTCTTTGACATCATCTCCGGCCAGATGCTCCTGCTCCTCGCTACTCATGGCGCCAGCAGTCGTTCAGCGAGGCGGGTTGCAAAGAGGACAACAGTATGCGTCCAACCACTTAAGGTGCAGCAGCTGACCGTGCTCCTGTCCAAGTTGTTGGTACTGCATCCCTCCCTTTCCAAAAGGTGACTCTGCACCGTTCAGAGAACTAATGGCTTGTGCCGAGCGAGATGGAGAATTCCAAGCCGTAATTTCTTTTTCCAAAAAGGCAGTTCCCGCACTTCATAAATATGTTTGAACAGAAGGTGGGCCAGTCCTTGAGCTTTATCGGTTTGTTCCAAGGTGCACGGCAAACGCGGACGTCTGGAGCTGTAAATACGGTCAGGCCAGTAATGTCCTTTACGGCCCACTGGGTGAATGTGCTTCCAGCCCAGGCACATCAACAACTTGGACAGGGACCCGCTTTCTCCTCCACGTTGTCAAAAATGCTGCTCCTGCGCCCAAAGTCCGGCTCCTCCTCCACCACTACCACACCTCTCAGCCTCCACAAGTTTCTGCTCCATCATACCACAGTGTAGGGCAAGCGGTGTCACGCAGTTCTACACCTGGTTGCCTCGGCGAACGAAGTCACACAGGGGGGGAACTGCTCCGCATCATGCAGCAAGAAATCGATGTTTTGGCTTTCTCCGCGCCAACTGCAAATTTGGAACCATGGTGAGGACAATGGGAGGAACATGGTGTCCACGCTGCACCGGGAGGGATGGTCCATGCACCCTGCATGGCGCACGTGTTCAATCTGGTTGTGAAAAGGTTCCTGAAGTCTTCCATCGATCTTCAGAAGATTCTGAAAATGGCCAGGAAACTGCATGCACCATCCATTCCTACAAAGCCAGGAACACCCTCCTCGAGTTGCAGCGGCAGAACGGCCTCCCCCAACACACTCTGTATGCGTGTTTCCACCCGCTGGAATTTCCAGCCCGCACATGTTGGAACCGACTGTATGAACAGAGAAAAGGGCCATTAACGATTTTTTGATGATCCAGGGAGACAGAAGTACTCCCTGTGTATTTGATGTCAGCCAGTGGCAGTCATGCGTGACACCTGCGTTTGTTGAGGCCATTCGAGGAGGCGACGTTATTTGTCAGTCGCCAGGACTAGGGATGAATAACGTCATTCCAGTGCTTCATGTCCTGGAACAGATGCTGAAAATCTGTCTGGGCAGGGGACTGAAGACGGGGCGACTACATCTCGTGGCCACATGAGTCCGGTGGGGACTGAATGGAGGAGGAGGGAGGAAAATTTTGGGGCAGAAGCATTGTCTGGTGAAATGAGTGGATTTTCTACCCAGGTGAGCAGAGAGGAGGAGCAGGGGGAGCTGGAGGAGGTGGATGGAGATGAGGAAGATGAGGCAGATGACCCCCAAGCACCGTGGCAGTATACAGTGGAGAAGGAGGGCAGGGAGCCCCTCGGAGTCACTTGTGGCAGATGGCCCGCAGCATGCTCATTTGCCTGGCTAGTGCAGCCGAATAGTCAGCATCCGCAGAGGGATGACTTCTGGCTCTCCACCCTATTGGACCCTCGCTACCGGTCCTAAATGGGAGCCTTTTTCCCAGCTATTGAGAGGGAAGACAAAATCAAATACTATAGGGAAATCCTCCGTAATCAGTTGGCTGCTGCCTATGTGCGGCATCGTCCCTCCTCTGACAGGTCTGACAGGGGGGTTTCCCCCGCCTCACGTACTACTGCCGCGGCTGTGGGGGAAGGTGGGGGGTAGGAGCAGTTTCCAGTCCATCAGTAGTAACCTAAGTCTGGAGTCACTGATGAGCATCTTCCTTCACCCGCCTAGTGAGGAGGGCCCGTCGCCAGCAGCAGGACCTGAAGCAGTCCCTGAACCAACAGGTGGTGGGCCTACTTGGACAGCACTCTGCCACCTCAGTTAGAAGATCCCCTGGACTCTGGGCAGCCAAACTGGTGTGTGGCCGCAACTTGCCCAGTTTGCAGTGCAGAAGCTGTCCTTTCCCGGCCAGTAGTGTGGACATCAGAGCGGGTGTTCAGTGCGGCGGGGGCCATCGTTACCCCAAGGAGAACCCGCTTGTCCACGGGAAATGTGGAACGACTGACCTTTGTCAAGATGAATCAGGCGGGATCGGCCAGGGTTTCCACACACCAATGCCCTTTGGCGTCAGTCTGGGTTCAAACTACCTGCCTCAGCCACTATTCTGATGCCGCCATGCCCGATGCCACACATCTGCTGCCAGTTTCTCCATCTGCCTACCACCTTCTTTACCAGGGACTGGTATTGCCACCCACCTCAACACTCTGTCATTGTGCCCCTCTATACCTCATACTGCTGCTGCTGTTGCCGTGACATCCACACTGTGTCATTGTGCACTGTCTGACCTCATGCTGCTGCTGTGGCTGCTGCCATGTCCTCCACACTGTGTCATTGTGCCACTGCCTGACCTCATGCTGCTTTCCGCCGTGACCTCCCTCTCCAGTCATTGTAACCACTCTGTGGTTCCTCCTGTTTTGCCAACCTCCAGAATGTCATTGTGCCACTCTCTGACCTCATGCTGCTGCTGTGACTCCTGCCCCCCGTTGGCCTCCACACTGTGGTCATGTGAGCCACTTTTCCCCCCCGAACTTCCCCTGCTGCTTTCCGCCGTGACCTCCGCTCTCATCATTGTGCCATTCTGTGGCTTCCTCCCGTTTTCCCACCTCCAGAATGTCATTGTGCCACTGCCTGATCTCATACTGCTGCCGCCGTGACCTCCCACTGTTCATTGTGCCACTCTGTGGCTAATTTCTGTTTTGCCGCCCCCAGAATGTCATTGTGCCCCTGCCTGATCTCATACTGCTGCCGCCGTGACCTCCGCTCTCGTCATTGTGCCACTCTGTGGCCTATCCTGTTTTGCTGCCTCCAGAATGTTATTGTGCCACTGCCTGACCTCATCTGCTGCCGCCTGACCTCCGCTCTCAGTCATTGTCCATCGTGGCTTCCTTGTTTTGCCACCTCCCGAATGTCATTGTGCCCCTGCTGACCTCATGCGCTGTGGCTAGCACCCACCTACCACTTGTCACTAATGTTGCCCCTAGCCTCAGCTTGTTTTTTTCAAACTGTCGCTGCATGACTTTACAGGCTTTCATTCCCGCTTGAGTTTTTTGGTTAGTTTTGCCCCTCTTAAGTGCAGGGAATTTATAGTGAAGCGATTCTAAGGCGGCGGCATTCATGGCTGTCATACTAAAAACAACATTGTATGAAGACCAAACCCAAATCACTCTGCATATTTAAGCATGACACAACATTCTACAGCACCCTGCAGGCTCTGTGCAGACTGGAAATAGCTGTTTTTTAACGCGATTCGTCCCGAAGTAATTCGGACCGAAACGAATTTTGTCGGAAAATTCGGCGAAGTGACCGAATCGAATTTTTGAGAAATTCACCCATCTCTAACTATTTCTCAGAACAAATTCAGAGACTCTACAAATGTTCCTGCAGTGTTTTGCATTTTTACAATTTTTTTGTGTTCTAATGTCATGTCCAATAAATTGTTTTATACTGACAAGCAAAATGGTAACAATGGTTTGAACTTGTGACTTTCAGGCTCCATATCTCTCCATCAACTATAGCTTTGTACATGAGGCTACTGTAATTGTATATACAGTCATCTTACCGATCTTATACATAAATTTGACTTGCAAGTATTTAGCATCTGCTTAGTTATAGTTTTGCTCCTAAAAATCAAAATGTAAATTTTTATTATTTTGTTAGTATTTGAGAAATCTGCCTTTGGTTTTCAGCACTGCCTGAATCCTTCTGGGCTCTGGATCAGATTCAAGCACATCTTGACCAAAATCTGATCCCAGGTCTCTTCTCCACATTCCCAATTTTGGTGCAGACTGGACTTGGATACAAATACAGTTTTTTCTTCGACTCTACCCACAAGTGTTTAAAAGATCAAAACATTGTTACCCTTTTGCCTGTCAGTGTCTGTTCTACCTAAATAGCTTTATTATTGTATCATAAGGTGATAAACAGCCTTATGGGACCATTTTACTACAGTAAAGTTATTACTTAAACATGCGCCATGTATGAGGGAGTCAGGAGTCGGAGTTGGAGTCAGGAGTCGGAGTCGGAGGTTTGGGAAATTGAGGAGTCGGAGTCAGGAGTCGGAGTCGGGGCTTCGGCTTGCCAACTCCACAGCCCTGGTATATACTCCATCCCTGACCTCCCCCAGTACTGAGGAGCCATGTGGCCAATATCATACATGATATATATACCAGCACCAACCTCCTCCAGTACTGAGGAGCCATGTGACCAGTATCATACATGACGCATCCACCAGTACTGACCTCCCCCAGTACTGAGGAGCCATGTGACCAGTATCATACATGATATATACACCAGCACTGACCTCCCCCAATACTGAGGAGCCATGTGACCAGTATCATACATGATATATACACCAGCATTGACCTCCACCAGTACTGAGGAGCCATGTGACCAGTATCATACATGACGCATCCACCAGCACTGACCTCCCCCAGTACTGAGGAGCCAGGTGACCAGTGTCAAACATGATATATATACCAGCACCGACCTGTCCCAGTACTGAGGAGTCATGTGACCAGTATCATACATGATATATACACCAGCACTGACCTCCCCCAGTACTGAGGAGCCATGTGACCAGTATCATACATGATATATACACCAGCATTGACCTCCACCAGTACTGAGGAGCCATGTGACCAGTATCATACATGATATATACACCATTGACCTCCCCCAGTACTGAGGAGCCATGTGACCAGTATAATACATGATATATACACCATTGACCTCCACCAGTACTGAGGAGCCATGTGACCAGTATCATACATGACGCATCCACCAGCACTGACCCCCCCAGAATGAGTCATGTGCAGTTCAAATGTAAATACACACCCGACCTCCCCCCGTACGGGAGTAGTGACCAGTTCATAATGATATATAACCAGCCTTAACCTCCCCCTATGAGGGCCCTTGACCCGTTCATACATGATTTACAAAAAGCCTTTACCTCCCCCGTACTGAGG
>JAODAL010030230.1:0-50285 GCA_025379985.1 Phyllomedusa bahiana | reverse complement strand
GGCGCTGGTCCTTTTTAAGGAACCGCCCCCAACACACTTTGCCAGTTCTTTGGGTGTGCGTTTACAATCTGAGAGCTCGTAGCCTGTCTGATTATCCGTGTACCAGTCCGTTCCGCTACGTTTCCTGACCTTGCCTGTTTGCCGCCTGCCCTGACCTTCTGCCTGTCTCTGACCATGAACCTCTGCCACCTGCCCTGACCTTCTGCCTGTCCCCGACTACGCCTCTGGATTACGTTTCTGTACCACGCACCACCCCGGCCGCCATTGCTAGCAAGTCACGTCAGGGGTAACGACCTGGTAGCCTCACGCCGCAGCAAGTCCATCCCGCTTTGCAGCGGGCTCTGGTGAAAACCGGGGGCTACTTAGACTCCGTTCCCTGGCGTGGCTTACACCAACGCTAGCAGTGGTCCAGCGAATCCACCATACCCGTTACAGGAGTTTCTCTGCACCACTTTTTCTTTCTTGCTTGTGTTTAGGGGGCTCTCACACAGAGCGGTTTTGGTGCATTTTTTGATTCGTTTTTTTTGTGCAGAAATGTACAGCATTAACTACTCTGCCTTTCTGCACAAAACCGCACCAAAAACACATAAAAAATGCACCAAAAATGCTCTGTGTGAAAGCACCTTTATAGTGTAGTTTATTTTAGAAAGTGGCGGTGTACGTGAACAAGGGAAATTTTGTACCCGGATTGGTGGGGGGCTAGTGCCAGGGCTGATTTTTATTCTCAGTCCGGCCCTGAATATGGGTAGCACTTTTGTAAACCCGGCCCCAAAATGGGTAACATTGCCCAGTTTGGGGACAGGGTAGGTCGTCTAGGGTGGTCCGGTAGTGGTTCTGGGCATTTTTGTGTAGGTGTTATATACATAAATGCCTTAGTATGTCCTTGGTTAGTGTGTAACAGAAATACTGCCACCATGTGGTTGGATCACCAGATAACATTTTAATACTCTAACAAACATGATGCTGGGTGTGGACACAGTTAAGAAGCAGGAGCGTTGCTACAGTCCTGAAACATCCAGGTCTGGGCCCTCTGTGTTTTGCTTAGTAGGGCTGGGTTCACACGGCATTTTTCACAGCCCATTGTGAACTGCGGTATGTCTTTTTACAGAGAAAAATGTTTTTGTTTCTGTCACTAATTTTTACATGTATTCAATATAGATACTGTCCATCACCTCACAATGAAAATCAGCCCTGACAAATATGCTTTTTCAAAACCTCTCACCTACATATGATAGTGTAATACCCCTAAATAATAGTCATACAGTTACCAAATATACCACATGTATGATTGTTACTGAAGAAAATCCTACAATACCAAGAACCAATAATATTACCGTATATACTTGAGTATAAGCTGACCCGAGTATAAGCCGAGGCACCTACTTTTGCCACAAAAACGGGGAAAGCTTATTGACTCGAGTATAAGCCTAGGGTGGAATTTTAAAAATAAAAATAGATACCAATAAAATTACATAGGCAGTTTAATGCCCCCCATAGGCAGATGTAGGCAGGTATAGGCAGTTTAATGTCCCCCCATAGGCAGGTATAGGCAGTTTAATGTCCCCCATAGGCAGGTATAGGCTGGTATAGGCAGTTTAATGTCCCCCATAGGCAGATATCGGCTGGTATAGGCAATTTAATGTCCCCCAAAGGCAGATATAGGTTGGTATAGGCAGTTTAATGTCTCCCATAGGCAGTTTATAGGCATGTATAGGCAGTTTAATGTCCCCCATAGGCAGGTTATAGGCAGTTTAATGTCCCCCATAGGCAGGTTATAGGCAGCTATATGTCCCCATAGGCAGGTTATAGGCAGGTATAGGTCAATATAGGCAAATATAGTTCCTCATAGGCAGGTTTTTGGCAGGTATTTGCCCCCATAGACAGGTTATAGGCAGGTATAGGTCATTATAGACAGGTATAGGTACCCCTAGGCAGGTTATAGGCAGGTATAGGTCATTATAGGCAGGTATAGGTCCCCCTAGGCATGGTATAGGCAGGTATAGGTCCCTCTAGGCAGGCTATATGCAGGTATAGGCAGGTATAGGTCCACCGAGGCAGGCTATAGGCAGGGTATAGGCAGGTATAGGTCCCCCTAGGCTGGTTATAGGAAGGTATAGGCAGGTATAGATTCCCCTAGGCAGGCTATAGTCAGGTATAGGCAGGGTATAAGCAGGTATAGGTCCCCTAGGCAGGCTATAGGCAGATATAGGTCCTCATAGGCAGGTTATAGGCAGGTAATTTCCCCCATAGGCAGGTTATAGGCAGGTATAGGTTGTTATAGGCAGGTATAGTTCCCCCTAGGCAGGTTATAGGCAGATATAGGTCATTATAGGAAGGTATAGGTCCCCCTAGGCAGGCTATAGATAGGTATAGGTCCCCCTAGGCAGGCTATAGGCAGGGTATAGGTCCCCCTAGGCAGGCTATAGGCAGGTATAGGACCCCTATGCAGGATATAGGCAGGTATAGGCATGGTATAGGCAGGTATAGGTCCCCCTTGCATGGCTTTTGGATGGTATATGCAGGTATAGGTCCCCCTAGGCAGGCTATAGGCCGGTATAAGAGGGTATAGGCAGGTATAAGTCCCCCTAGGCTGGTTATAGGCAGGTATAGGCAGGGTATAGGCATAGGTTCCCCTAGGCAGGCTATAGGCAGGTATAGGTCCCCCTAGGCAGGCTATAGGCAGGTATAGGTCCCCCTAGGCAGGCTATAGGCAGGGCATAGGTCCCCCTAGACAGGCTATAGGCAGGTATATGTCCCCCTAGGCAGGCTATAGATAGGTATAGGCAGGGTATAGGCAGGTATAGGTCCCCCTAGGCAGGCTATAGGCAGGGTATAGGCAGGTATAAGTCCCCCTAGGCAGGCTATCGGCAGGTATAGGTAGGGTTTTAAAACAAAAAAAAAACACTTACCTCACTCCCTGCTGCTCCGCCTCCTGGGCTCGGCGCTCCACTCCGTCTTCCCGACACAGGCAGGGTAATGTCATCAGGCCGCACACACAGCGTGATGACACACACTGCCTATGTCGGAAACTCCAGACAGCCGCGAGTTTACGGCCGCCCGGAGTCCACTGCGGCGCGTGGAGCGCTCGCTCTCTGCACCGCAGTGGTATCTCTTCTCCTGCATGCGCTCCGGAGGAGTCGCATACAAGGGAAGAAATTGCCGACAGTGCCCGGGCCACCGCAGCGCCCGGACGCTATCAGGTACTCGGCCTTCAGTTATATGCGCTCCCTGAGATGTCGCATATAGCTGAAGCGTCCCTGTCGGCACCCAGGCCATCGCAGTGCCCGAGCGCTGACAGTGACTCGAATATAAGCCGAGGGTGGAATTTTTCAGCACATTTTTTGTGCTGAAAAACTCGGCTTATACTCGAGTATATACGGTACTACTTAAGGACAAAATAATACTGCCAGATCATGACCAAATACGACCACCACATGTGACTACCTGTTGCAAGCAGGTGCTTTGCAGACATACCACCACCATACAGTGACAATATAGTGGTAGATACCAGTTGTATGCAGGCACACTGAAGACATATTTTAAGGAAATAATTTTTTGATCCCTTGTTGACTATGTAAGTTTGCCCACTTTTCTATCTCTAACCTCAATCTCAGACTTAAATCTAGATTCAATCCACCATCCCGTTACCATCCAGTAGAAACTTTTATTGATCTAGTACAACAAGATCTATCCACATTGATTACACAGATCGACAGAGGTGAAATCAAATATCGCTCTAATCTTACCCAGACCGAACAGGCACTAAAAAATGTATGTAGGTCGGACGATATCATCATCAAGCCAGCCGACAAGGGCGGCGCGATTGTCATTATGGACAAACGGATGTACTTAGATGAGATCCAGTGACAATTATCTGACACTACGACCTATAAACCTATTGACAGAGACCCTACCAGCACTATCAGTGCACAAATACAAGCCACGATACAACGTTATTTGAATTCAGGCATCATTGATAACCGGATGTCCACTTTCTTGATAAATCATCATCCCATCACACCTGTTTTCTATATCCTGCCTAAGATCCACAAAAACCCAGTCAAACCTCCAGGACGCCCGATAGTAGCTTCGACTGACTCTATCCTCTCCCCTCTTCCTATCCTCTTAGAAAGGATTTTGATACCACTTGTGAGAACAACACCCTCATTTCTATTAGACACCAATGATTTCCTGGGTAAAATTAAAACAGTTTCCCCTATAACCACACCGCACTTTTTAGTTACTTGGGACGTTACAAGCCTGTATACCTCCATTGACCACAATATGGGTATTAATTCTGTCAACATATTTTTGGACATGCACAATTTTTCCCTAGAATCTAAGCGTTTTTGTCTGGACCTACTCTCTCTGATTCTTACTAATAACTTCTTCCTCTTCGGAGATCAATTCTACTTACAGTGCAAGGGTACCGCTATGGGGTACAACGTAGCACCCCCCTATGCCAATATCTTCATGGCTATCTTTGAACACAACCATATTTACACCAACCCACCTTTTATACAATACACTAAAAACCTGGCTCAGATACATCGATGACATTTTTTGCATATGGTCAGGCCCCTTACCGTCACTTCTGGACTTCCTTGCTTACATTAATTCCATCCTCCCGGACTTGCAATTCACCATACACTACAGTAACCAATCCATCAACTTCTTGGACACGACTATTACCTCTGACTCACAGGGTATCTTGACCTCAGACTTATACAGCAAACCGACAGACCGTAACAGCCTCCTTCACTATCTGCGTAACCATGCTCCTAATACCAAAAAGTCTTTACCTCGGTCACAATTCACTAGAATACATCGAATAGTTCAGGATCCACAAACACGTGACATGAAATGACGACACGATTTCAACAACGTGCCTATCCACGCAGATTACTCCATTCTAGCTCATCTCCTTCTAGCCAGGCCGATAGGACAGCCGCTAATCCTGATTCTAAAGCCCCAGCACGACGTATTCCGCTCATTTTGAAATACCATCCTTTCACCACGAAGATTCACCAAATTGTACGACGACATTGGTCAGTTCTAGGGCGATCCTATCCCCATATACACGAGTTCCAAGTGCCTCCCCTTCAATGCTTTAAGAGAGACCGGAGTCTGCGAGATCACCTTGTGAAGGCAGATTTTGGCCCCTCTCAAAAAACCAACAGACAGATGACCCTCTCCAACCCCAGAAATGGGACTTTTCCCTGTCTAGGATGCGCCCAGTGTTCCTCCCTGATCAAAGGGGATTTTTTTCATCCATCCACATACCGGCCAAAGATATCCCATCAAGGATACCTTCACATGTCGTTCCAATTTTGTAATCTATCTCATCAAATGTCCATGTGGCCTAGGTTATATAGGCCAGACTACCCAGGCTCTTAAAGATCGAATATCAAAACACAAATCGACGATCCGATGTAAGAACACCTTACTCTCCATTCCAGCACACTTTGTCAATTTCAAATCACCAACCATCTCAACTGCGGTTCCAAGTCATTGAACGTATTCCGACCCCATGTCGTGGGGGTAACCGTATTGCCATGCTTCTTAAACGTGAACGATATTGGATTTACACTCTTAGGACCTTAAAACCGAATGGCTTGAACCGCGAATTTGATATTCGCTACTAAGCCTTTGACCCTTTTTTTGTTATTTGAAAGTATTTCCTTTTTGGTTACATACGTAACATGCTGTTTATTAATGCTCTTATCGTTGTGGTCTTTACACCATACCTTTATTTGCAGGTCATATGAGGGATACCACCATTTTACTGCAATTTTGTATTTACTGTAATTTTGACTTATTGTATATATTGCATATAATATCTTCTCCTGTCCTTCCTATACACACTTTCTCTCCTTTTTCTTTTCTTTATCCCCCTTTCTTCTGATTTGTCTACAACAGTTTCTCATTACTTTATCCTCTTTTCTATCCTCCTATTCTGCTTTTCATTTTCCTTTACTTTCCCTATTTGGTTTTCTTTATTATTCCCATTCACCTTTCATCCTATTCCTTCTACTCCGTTCCATATCTATGAGCCAGTAATTTTACTTCTCTTATTATCCTAGCCATCCTTTTCTCCTTCTGTCCTCATTTTGTCCCCTTCTCATTTGCTACATTATACCCATCTCTTTATTGTTTCATTGTCCGGCATTCTAGTTTTCTCCTTATAGGCAGCATCTGACCGGCGCTGTCATTTCTCCGTACCTAGTATACTACTGTGCCTGCACCAGCCGCGAAGCAAGCGCAGTCTTCATTTGCCCTCTCTGCCCTTTTTCCGCTACTGCGCATGCGTGACTTTCCCGCGCACGCGCGCTCTATTTCTTCCGGCTGCACACTCCATGCTCAGTAGTCAGCAGTTCCTCACTGCTCCCGGATATCAGGTCCTATTCTTCTCTAAACAAGGTATATCTCTTTCTACCTATTATCTCTCACGGCGCTTTGGATCTCTCACCTGTGCCCTTACCACTCTTTCCCTTCTCCTTTTAGCCCGGACATATTCCTATCCATCCTACTGGATATTAACTTTGGTATGTTACCTACTTATTACCTTTTACTATTCTGACTGGCCTTCTTCACCATTTTACCTATATCCATGTATATCTTTACAGCCTGCATTGGTGAGTTTCATCTCCTTATAAAATCACCTTGCTCTCGCAGCTATCATTATTCATTAGGTAAGATCGTTTTTTATATTTACCATTCATATTTTGTTTTCTTATTTCTTTCCCCCAATTTTTTTCATCTGTACATATTTACACTTTATGTCTATCTCTTTTATCCTACTTTGTATCTTATATACCTTCTGGTTTGTATTCACTATGTGTTATTTCTTATATTTTAGATGTCGCTTGATAAAGGCGGTGGCCGAAACGTCGATATACTATATGACATCTGCGATATATTATATGACATCTACCCAACTTGTCTAGTATACTTTTGTGTATAACTTTTGGCACCCCATTTTGATTCACTACAATCTAAGCCCTTTGTAAATAAACTACATTTGTCTGCATGATATATTGGTGTGCAGTGGATTGATATTTTTCTATATTCGGCTTTACTGCCTTTTCAGTTTGTACCCACCCTAACTAGCCTACTAGGTGTGCGTGACCATTATTTATACATTGCCCACTGACAAAGACATGAACAGTCACTAATTTTAAGGGTAGGTTAATTTTAGCATTGAAAGATAGAATATCAAAAATAAAATCCAGAAAATCACATTGTATAAATCATATACCTTATTTACATTTTGATGTGAGAAATAAGTATTTGATCCCCTACCAACCAATAAGAGTTCTGGCTCCTACAGACTAGTTAGAGGCTCCTAATCAACTCGTTACCTGCATTAAAGACAGCTGTCTTAAATAGTCACCTTTATAAAAAAGACTCCTGTCCACAGATTAAATTAGTCAGTCAGACTCTAACCTCTACAATATGGGCAAGATCAAAGAGCTTTCTAAGGATGTCAGGAACAAGATCATAGACCTGCACAAAGCTGGAGTGGGCTACAAAACCATAAGTAAGACGCTGGGTGAGAAGGAGACAACTGTTGGTACAATAGTAAGAAAATGGAAGAAATATATGACTGTCAATCGACATCCATCTGGGGAACCATGCAAAATCTCACCTCGTGGGGTATCCTTGATCATGAGGAAGGTGAGAGAACAGCCTAAAACTACACGGGGGGACCTTGTTAATGATCTCAATGCAGCTGGACCATTGGTAACACATTACGCCGTAATGGTTTAAAATCCTGCAGTGCCCGCAAGGTCCCCCTGCTCAAGAAGGCACATGTGCAGGTCTATATGAAGTTTGCCAATGAACACCTGGATGATTCTATGAGTGATTGGGAGAAGGTGCTGTGGTCAGATGAGACAAAAATTGAGCTCTTTGGCATTAACTCAACTCAGCCATGTTTGGAGGAAGAGAAATGCTGCCTATGACCCAAAGAACACCGTAAAATCCTGAGTGACAACCTCCTTCCCTCCACCAAGACATTAAAAATGGCTCCCAGCTGGGTCTTCCAGCAAGACAATGACCCAAAACATACAAAGGAGTGGCTCAAAAAGAAGCACATTAAGATCATGGAGTGGCCTAGCCAGTCTCCAGACCTTAATCCCATAGAAAATATTTATAAAGTGATTTTCTGGATTTTATTTTTGATATTCTCAATGTTAAAATTAACCTAACCTTACAATTATAGACTGTTCACGTCGTTGTCAGTGGGCAAACTTACACAATCAGCAAGGGATCAATAATTATTTCCTTCACTATATATATATATATATATATATATATATATATATATATACATATATATTGTAATATTGTAAGCTTTCACTCACATTTGGGCGCTAGGGGCGTTGCTAGGGTCCTAAAACATCCGGGGCTCGGGCCCTTTGTGTTTTTCTGGTAGGCTGGGTTCACACGACATTTTTCACGCCTCATTGTGAACTGTGGATGTTCTTTTACGGGAAAAAACCTTGTGTTCCTGTCACTAATTTTCTGCACATCACACACAGATCCCGTCCATCTCCTCAGCATGTACAGTAAAAATCACCAATGACAAATTTACTTTTTCAGAACTTCTCACCTTCATATGACAATACCCCTAAACAGTCACCAAAACATACACCGACACATGGAGCAAGTCTACCAGACAAGTGATTGTTGCTAAAACCCTCCTACAAAACCAAGACCCAAAACTATTACTACATAAGGATCAAATAATCCTGCCAGACCCCACATGTGACTTAGCTGTACACAGGCTCTGAAGATTACCACGCATATATGACCATATATGTTACTAGTGTATGTAGACGCTCGCAGAATTAGTATTACACTTCAGTCATTTAGGACTACAGGACGTCTTTTTCTGTCAGCGTGTTCACCTCCCTTCTCTTCTCCATCCGTACACCTTCATGCTGATTGCTCCCGGCCAATACTCGTCCCTGAGGATTTGGACACAAATATCTTAGAATCCTCACATTTCCAGCAACTCCTTAATTATAGGTATAGCAGTCCCCTCATTAGGTATATAGGCGCACTGAAGCAGTATATGGGGCCACAGGCAGGTATATAGGGGCCACAGGCAGGTATATAGTGGCCACAGGCAGTATATAGGGGGGCACAGGCAGTATATGGGGGCACTGAGGCAGTATATGGGGCCACAGGCAGTATATGGGGCACTGAGGCAGTATATAGGGGCCACAAGAAGGTATATAGGGGCACTGAGGCAGAATATAGGGCACTGTGGCAGTATATGGGGGCCACAGGCAGCATATGGGGGCCACAGGCAGGGATATGGGGGCCACAGGCAGGGATATGGGGGCCACAGGCAGTATATTGGGGGCACAGTCAGGCATTAGAGGGGCACAGGCAGCATATGGGGGCCACAGGCAGGGATATGGGGGGCACAGGCAGTATATGGGGGCACAGGCAGCATATGGGGGCCACAGGCAGGCATTATAGGGGCACAGGCAGGGATATGGGGGCCACAGGCAGTAATATGGGGGCCACAGGCAGTAATATGGGGGCCACAGGCAGGGATATGGGGCCACAGGCAGGCATTATAGGGCCACAGGCAGGCATATGGGGGCCACAGGCAGGGATATGGGGGCCACAGGCAGGCATTATAGGGGCACAGGCAGTATATTGGGGCCACAGGCAGTATATGGGGGCCACAGTCAGGGATATGGGGGCCACAGGCAGTAATATGGGGCCACAGGCAGTTATATGGGGCCACAGGCAGTATATGGGGGCCACAGGCAGTATATTGGGGCCACAGGCAGGGATATGGGGGCCACAGGCAGTAATATGGGGGCCACAGTCAGGGATATGGGGTCCACAGGCAGCATATGGGGGCCAGCAGACAGGCATTATGGGGGCCCCAGGCAGGGATATGGGGGCCACAGGCAGGCATTATGGCACAGGGAGTATATGGGGCCACAGGCAGGGATGGTGCACAGCAGCATTATGGGCACAGGCAGGCATTTATAGGGGCACAGGCAGTATATGGGGGCACTGAGGCAGGTAAACGCTGTAAAAATAACAACATTATTGCTCACCTTAACTCCCCCGGCGAGCGCGCTCCGTCCGCTTCAGCCCGCGCTCCTCCGGCAGCTCCTCGGCGCACGGCTTTATGATGCGCTGTGCGCCCGAGGACAGGCAGCGTCGCGATGACATCACGTCATTGCGACGCTGCCAGCTGAGGCGCACGGGGCCGCGGCGGGTCCTCAGCGCTGTGAGGACCCGGCGGCCCCGCTGTATCGGACCCAGAGCTGGTCCGACACTGTCTGCGGAGCAGGGAGCGCTCGCTCTCTGCTCCGCAGAAGCCCGCAGCTGCATGTGCGTCCACCAGACGCACATGCAGCTGAAGGGCCAGTCGGTGCTCCAAGCCCACGGCAGCGGCCTGGAGCCCGGGAGACTCGGGCACAGGGAGTTTTATTCGGGGCCCGAGCCCCGAATAAAACAGCCTAGCGACGACCCTGTTGGGCGCCATCTTGGACCGGCTCCCCATGTAGGTAAATGGTCCCCCCTGTATAGGTAGATATGATGTCCCCCAGAAGGTAATAGACCCCATCCTCAGTATATAGGTGGATATGATGTCCCCAATAGGTAGTAGGGCTCCTCAGTATGTAGGTAAATATGATGTCCCCCTGTAGGTAATAGATCCCCCCAAAATATAAGTAGATATCATGTGCCCCTGTAGGTCATAGTTCTCCCCCAGTTTATATGTAGATATTAAGTACCCCAGTAGATAATAGGCCCCCCAATGTATAGGTAGATATGATGTCCCCCAGTATGTAGGTTGGTCGATAGGCCAATATATATATAAAATAAAAAACTAAGAGTATTCACCACTCCCCGTTCCCCTGTTTAAGTCCTCGCTGTACTTTGTCTTCCTGCACTGGCGCCGTGACGTCATTATGGTGCACAGGTGACATAATGACGTTCTCATGTTGCCTGTTCTGTACACTCTGGAAGGCTGCAAGCCTGCTTGTGATCCACCAGAGTACAACACGGGGCTGAGGGCTCTCGTTCTCTTCTCTGCCATAGCTTTCAAGTGTATATGTGTCCAGAGGACATATATACAGTTGACAAGACAGCTAGAGTTCCCATGGCAGTGGCCCAGAACCCAACAACAGAGGTTCGGGGCACCAGAAGTTTTATCCGAGGTGCAGGCAGTTTTATCCAGGGCTCAAACCTCAAAGAGTGCATGTGCCCGCGCTGGACACAGGCAGGACCGAGGATCAGAGCGGGAGCAAGGACAGGTGAGTACACACCGGAGAGAGGGCAGTCACCGCTGGGACAGGGGCTGCAACCAGAACATGGGCATGTCAACGTTCTGGAGCAGGGGCCGCGATGTGGACCATGACAGTACCCCCCTTTTAATCCTTCCCCCTCCATGCCAGAACTTCCCATAGTTGGGATCGGAGCAATGACATCCTCCTCGGTTTCCCAAGAACTGTCTTCAGATGAGATGTCTCGCCAGTCAAGATAAACTTCCTGGACTTGGGAGTCCACAACTGGAACAGCAGAGGGGGAGGTTGGTGAGATCGTTCTCCATGCATGAGTGGCATTATTGGCCCCAATAATGTGGGATAGTGGACCAGCCACATTGTGTTCAATAAGTATGACAATTGTGAAGTGTTCCATTGTATTCTGCTGTTTGGCCACAAGATGCCGCTATTTCCGGTTTCTGATATATGTAAGTGAGAGACATGTTATCAGACTCACATGTCTGCGGCCATCTTAGATGCGATGAGAAGCCTCTGAGAGACCAGGAGAGGAAAGGAGCTGAGCAAGGATCAATCCAGCTCTCACAGAATTTGCCAGGCCCTGGACTGAGTGACTTCAGAGAGAAAGTAGAGCCTGACTGTTGACACAGTTGAGGTACTTCCGTTGTATGTGCGCACACCATTAAGCTCAGGACTGTGAGAAGGCCTGTGGTTAAATTAGTTAGCTCAGGTTCGGTTACAGGCCAAAAGAGGGTTTCCCAAGTACGCCTTCCTGTTCAGGACTTAGAAAAGAGCAGGGACCGATATATAGACCGGTTCGCCTGTGAGAGAGTTTGTATCAAATGTGCATTTGGGAGGGAAGTGGGTAAATTCGGTTAAGTTGTAAGCTGATGTGCTGCACCGCGAGTGCGCCCGTGAACGGCACCACACACAATCGTTCCCATTTGTTTGTACGGTTCGTACGGTATCCAACACGTTTCCACCAAGATTTTACAGGTTCATCAGGGAGACAAAAAAGGAGTATTATCCAGAAAGATTTCAATATATCCTGCCTTGTTCACAACCAAAACTCATTTGCCATACCAAACATTGTCAGAGTGAAATAAAGAGCAGAATATATCATTGATAACCGCATTGCTCTTCCAAATTGGGCAGTTACTAACAGGATTACATAATGATAGAGACCTGATACTTACCGGTCTTCATTTTGCAACTATCTCAATACTTAAATAGCCCCCCAATAGGAAACTAGAAGAACGCTGCTCTCAATGCTGCCAAAAGATGTCAGAGCTGTCATCTTTTGGCAGTAAAAATACAAAATCTGGTTATCACATCCATTTTGAAGAATAAACGTATAGGTGCACACTGTTGTGGCAGCAAAAACTATACAAACACAATACAATATCAGCAGCACTCTAGAAACACAAAAAAACAGTCAAAGAGGACATAAGAATTTTTGGAACAGCATTACTGCTAATATGATATGTATGAAAAAATTTGAGGTTCTTAGGGCGACATGTATGAATTCGAATGCGTACTTTTTTTTTAACTTGGTGCCGACACTCCAGTTCTAAATAGATATAGAAGAGTGTAGAATACGACAGTATGAAGATTTTTGGCGCATTACATAGAGCTTAGTGTGCCAAGTTTGGCGCATTACACTCTATGCCCATACAAAGTTTGGCGCATTAAGCTCTATGTACTGCGCCAAAAATCTGTCGTATTCTACACTCTTCTATATCTATTTAGAACTCTGGTGTCGGGGCCGAGTCAAAAAAAAAAAGTACGCATACAAATTCATACATGTCGCCCAAAGTGTACATTTTTGATCAAAAGTGTAAATGCCCACCTACCACGGAAAGGTGACCCCAATACAGGTGGAAACCTATGCTACATGCTACCTCTCTGTGTGTCTGTGCTAACCAGATTTTGTATTTTGACTCTTTGTATGGGTAATATACAGTTGAAACCAGAAGTTTATTAGCCCTTCCTACTGCCTCCACCTTATGTTTCTGTAAGTCTTTCTTGTTGGTTTCTCATAGTCTCTTTCCTTTCTGTTTCTCTGCACCACTTTATTTTATTTTGATTTTGTTTTATCTTATTGTCTTTTCTCTTACCCCATCAGATACTACGATATATCTCTTTAAATATCATATAAATTTTTCTTCTTTCTCCATTTTCTCAGCTCTTGTTTCCATTCTCTTTCTTTCTGGCTTTGTTCTCCATATTCTACAGCAATTTTATGTACCATTCATACCATGTTTTTCTTTTCTAGACTTTTTCAGAGGAAGGCCGTTTGGCTGAAAACATTCAGAGTTGGTCTGGTTTTGCTGTATTCTGCTCATATATGCATCTATAACATTGGAGTATTTTGTCTACTTTGTAAATAAAATCGACACTTTTGCACTAAATCTGCGAAGTGCTTTGGATATATTTGAAGACTATGTAAAATAATAGACAATTACCAAAAAAACACTGTTACACAAAACCAGAATTCCAATTACCAATAATCCCACTAAGACCACATATCACCACCACATAATACTGCAACACCATGAACACATATCACTACCACAAAATGACTGAATAATATTGCCACACCATGACCACATACCACTACAATATAGTGACTGAATAATACCTCAACATCATGAGCACATATCACCACTACATAGTGACCGAATAATAAAGCTAGATCATGAACACATAACACTATTACATAGTGACTAATTAATACTGCTAGATCATGCCCAAATACCACTACATCATAACCACATAACACCACTACATCATGACTGAATAATGCCACAACATAATGACTGAATAATATCACTACACCATGACCACATATCACCACCACATAGTGACAGAATAATACCACAACACCATGACCAAATATCACCACCACATAATGACTGAATAATACCTCCACACCATGACCACATATCACCAGTAGATAGTAACTGAATAATACTGAAAAATCATGACTACATATCACCACCACATAGTGACTGAATAATACCACAACAATATGACCACATATCACCACCACATAGTGACTGAATAATATACAATACCATTACTGGATATAAGCCATTAAAATATTAGCAATATTACCGCCATACAGCAACCATACAGTGGTAGCTACCAGTTGTACACAAGCTCTGCACACATAAGCGATTACAGTAAAGTTACATCAGTGGATTCATAAGAGACGTCTCTGAAGAGTTGTTCTTTGATTTTAAAAGTTGTTCTCTTTCCCTTTTTCTTCTGCATCTAGCCCAAACCGCCATGCTGACTTCTCCTGACCATGACTCTTCCCTGTAGAAATTACAGAACAAATATCTTAGACCTCTAACTTTTCCAGCACTTCCCTATGAATTCCTATCTCTGTACAAACTGCCCATCTATAGCGCTGCTAATGGTAATAGTAACTCCTTTGTGCCTCTAACTGTAGGTAGGTATATGACGCCTGTAGATAGGTATATGCCACCAGTAGGTCAGTTTATGCCGTATGTAGGTAAAATTATTTGACCCCCGATGATAGGTATATGGCCTCTGTAGCTAGAGTTATTTGCTCTCTGTAGGTTTAAAAATAAAAGGTACTCACCTCTCCATGTTCCCGTTTATGCTGGCACACTGCTCTCAGGACCTCCTGGGCCAGAAACTTAGGCTTCCGGCCCAGGAAACCAAGCAGCACAGGGGTGTGATGACACTACTGCATCACACCTCCTGCAATGTTGATGTTTATAGACAGCGCTCACTCAGCGCTGTATATACAATTGAGAAAGCAAATATGGTAGCAAACTGTCCTGCCTTCTCCCTGTACAAGCAGCTGAAACAGTGTGTGTTAAAATGGCTGTGCAGAGACAGGTATTAATTGCAGGGAGGGCAGGGTCCCTACTGGTGACCGTCGCTGTGGTGTTCCCCCACCCCTTTAGAGAATGCCATTGTGGCGCCCTGAGCGACAGCCCACCTCGCCCACCAATAGGAACGGCCCTGGGTGTCATCTTCCAGTTGGTCTAAGCAAACGGTGCCATCTGCCAGTGGGTCTAACCAAACGTTGCCATTCATCAAGTTACTTGTTATGAGGGGGGAAATGATGTCCAAAGATACCCTTCTTCACCTCATTAAACAAAATATACTGAATACCAGTGTTTTTGCTTGTCAATGCAGCTATTGGCAGGCTTAGGAGAACGCAGTAGAAGTGAAGTGGTGCTGGAATTTGTGGGATTTGTAGTTCTAGACAGGCGATAACTAGTCCTGTGACTATTATGAAGCACTGCTGAATGTGTTAATTTGTATATGTGACTGTCAAAAGTAATACAGCAAAGTGATATGTCATGGTTTTTGACGAAACGTAAGAGTGCGTTTACATGGCAGAGACCAAATACCGGTCGGGAAATACCAACCAGTATTTGGTCTTTTTTTGGCATGCTGGGGGACGGCTTTTGTCCGCGGTTTTCGGATTCAAGCCCTCCCTCTTCGCACCCCCATGTTCATTTCCCCGACCAAAAACCCCGGGGGGAAAAGAATGAACATTTTTCAAAGTTTTACGGACCGCCTTGGTGTAAAAAACCCCGTACGGGGGAAAAACCCGTGTACTGGACTGATGAAACGGATTTTCCTTTAATGAAAAAGGGTTAAACAACAGTTTACAAACCGCTTTAAAATCCAAAAAACCGTCTTTTAAAACCACTGAAAACCTGTGCCGTGGGGAAATACCCAAAAGGGGTTATAACAGAGAGTTAAGAATACGTGCTTGCTGTTTGTTAAATAAAGGGAAAACATACCAGAGACTGAAACAGCATACATTTGCTATCTCTTGTCCCCCCAAAGGGAAAGGGGAAAAAATTTGGGAAAGTAAGATTAAAACTTTTAACACAGAGAAAGGGAAAGGGTTTGGCCTGGTCTAATAAAGAATTCAAGATGTTGACTTGACTTCCAAACCAATCGAGGTTTTGTAGGAAGTTTTATTTATGGAGGCTTCGCCTTGCATTTAACAGGATACATACAAGTTTGCACAGGGGGGGTTTGTTTTCTCTGTTCCCCCCCAAGAAGATTGTGTCGGTAAGCAAAGGCCTGTACAAACAATTTTTTTTATCCCGACCTACTGGACACAAAATAGAGCCGTCCAAATACAATCCCATAAACCCTTAACTCCACCTATCATCCTATAGCCCCCTTACTTCCACCTATGATTCCATGACCCCTCACCTCCACTTCTCATCCAATAGCCCCCTCACCCCAACCTATCGCTCCATAGTCCCCCTTTAAACCCCCCTATTATTTCATACCAAATTTACCTTTAACCCCTTTTAAACCCCTAAACCCCCTCCTTAGACTATCAGGGGAAAACCCCCATCCTCCTCCTATCACCCCATGAAGAGTTTGTACAGAGGTTGGAAGCAATTGGTGAGGTGCTAGAAAATTTAAGATTCTAAGATGTTTGTGTGGTAAATTCTGCAGACACGTTGTGGCCGGGAGAAGTTATCATGGCGGTCTGTACAGGATGAAGAGAATGGAAAGAGAATGACTCATCAGAGAAGACATCTTCTGTGAGTTCCTGGATGTAACTGCACTGTAATCACTTATATGTCTGCAAAGCCTATGGTCACTTTATGGCAGGAATATTGGTAGAAGTGGTAGTATATTGGTTTATATTCATGAAAAGTATGGCGGTATTATTGAATCACTATGTAGTGTGGTGATATATAGTCATGGTGTGGTGGTATTATTGAGTCACTATGTGGTGGTGATATGTGGTCATGTGGAAGTATTATTTAGTCACTATGTGGTGGTGATCTGTGGTTATGGTGTTGCAGTATTATTCAGTCACTATGTGGTGGTGATATGTGGTCATGTGGCGGTATTATTTGCTCTTTGTATAGCGGTATCATTAATAATATTGGTCTTGTTCAGTAACAGTATGGTGATAAAATTTGCTGCTTGTACAGTGATATTATGTGGCAACTGTATGTCTAACAATTAGAGGTGTCATCCATAGAACATTTTCTTTATAGCTAATTGTATGTATTGTTGTGTATTCATTATATTATTCGGCTGGTTTGGAGTCCTATACACAGTAGGGTTGTTTTAGACACATATTTTGTAGCCATCTGCTTTATTTTGAAAGTGAGCTTCTTCACTGATCCCTGATTGATGCGATTGGCTATTTAAATCTGAACAACCAATCACAGCAATTTTTATTAAGGAAGAATCGCCGCACCATTAGTGCTGTTTAGCACCGCACCAATTACCACCTTCATGTTTAGGGAGAGTTAGGGACGATATCACCATCCTCTTGGCTGCAATTGATTGGTCAGTCCTGACCAACTAATCACAGTCATGTCAGTCCATTTAAACTACAGGACGCCACTTTGCTGCATCTGCTCCCACTGTCTATTCCTCCTCCCCTCGCAGCTTGCAGTGCTGTCTGTGATGCTGTTTCCCTGCCTCAGTATGTTGAACAATGATAAAAGACTGTTTAGCAGTTTTTGGGGTGCAGTGAATTTGTTTTTTTCTTCTATATTTTTAACCCACGGTTGTGCCAATAGTTGCAAAACCATTGCTGCCCCTCAGGGCTGATCAGTGACACATAAATTAATTTTTTTTTTTTTTAGTGGTGATCAATGACATACGCTCAGTTGTTGGCACAGGGTTAATATGTGCTGCTGCCACCAAGCACTGATGATTGACCAACATCACTGATTATTATTTAATATATATCGTACAGCACCTCACAAAAGTGAGCACATCCGTCACATTTCTGTAAATATTGTAGCATATTTTTAATGGGACAACACTAAAGATATAACAGCTTGTATAAGGGTGTAAACACAGCTATCAATGTCTAAAATACTGGCAATAAAAGTGAGTACAGCCCTAAGTGAAAATGGAACAATTGTGCCCAATTTTCCATTTTCCCTTCCCGGTGTTATGTGATGTTCGTGATACAAGAAGTCAATGGAAGTTCAAGATGGCACCTCATGGCAAATAACTCTCTGAGGATCTGAAAAAAAGAATTGTTGCTCTACATAAAGATGGCCTAGGTTATAAGAAAATTGTCAACATCCTGAAACAGAACTGCAGCACGATGGCCAAGACCATAAAGCGGTTTATCAAGACAGGTTCTACTCAGAACAGGTCTCGCCACGGTCAACTAAAGAAGTTAAGTGTAAGTGCTCAGCATCATATCCAGAGATTATGTTTTCAAAATAGACATATGAATGCTACCAGCAGAGGTTAAAGAGGTGGTGGGTAAGTCTGTTAGTGCTCAGACCATACGCCACACACTGCACCAAATTGATCTGCACAGCTGTTATCACAAAAGGAAGCCTCTTATAAAAATGATGCACAAAAAAGTCACCAAAGAGTTTGCTACAGTCAAGCATGGTGGTGGGAGTGTCACGATTTGGGGCTGCATGATTGCTGCCAGCTGTGGGGAGCTATGGTTCATTGAGGAAAACATTAATGGTTCCCTCAATAAACTGTAGTTTCCCACAGCCGGCAGCACTCATTCCGCTTCAAACCATGACACTCCTACCACCATGCTTGACTATAGACAAGACACACTTGTCTTTGTTCTCCTCAACGGCTTGATGCCATACACGCTTGATGCCATCTGAACCAAATAAGTTTATCTTGGTCTCATCAGATCACAGGACATAGTTCCAATAATCCATGTCCTTAGTCTGCTTGTCTTCAGCAAATGGTTTAGGAATTTCTTGTACATCATCTTTAGAAGCGACTTCCTTCTGGAACGGCTGTACAGACCAAATTGACAGGGGTCAAACGTTTTCTGTAAGTCTTCACAAGGTTGGCGCACATTGTTGCTATGGGGTTGAGATCTGGAGACTGGCTAGGCCACTCCAGGACCTTGAAGTGCTTCTTACGAAGCCACTCCTTCGCTGCCCTGGTGGTGTGCTTGGGATCATTGTCATGCTGAAAGATCCAGCCATGTTTCATCTTCAACCCTACTACTGTTAATCATACATGGCTGAAATTTAAAGGTTGTTACAGATATGGCACAAACAGATGCAATCTATGCCCATATTTAGATAAGTGTACATCATTTTCTTCTACAGTTACGGGACGTCAATATCCCATAAAATCTTTCATTAATTGCCACTCTAATCATGTTGTATATATTGTACATTGCACCAAATGCAATCTGCAGTATATAGGTTGCACTACGAGGAATCTCTGTGTTAGAATTAGAGAATTAGAGAGCATATTTATGACATAGGACACACTGGATTTAAATCCTTTTCGGGAGCATCGCGTCATTTTTGCGATATGCACCAAGGCTCTACAGAATTCATACGGGTTATAGCCATTGAAAGAGTGTATAGACCTGTTAGAGGTGGGGATTGGAGGAAATGTCTGTTTGATAGGGAAGCTTTCTGGATATTGTCCCTAAATTCATGTTTTCCACAAGATTTAAATTATAGAACGGATCTCTTATATATTTATTAATATTTTTTATACAAAAGCCAATTGTGCTTCACATAACAGCCCGTGCATTGTTAAAGCTTTTACCAACTATTTGGGTGTTTGGTTGATTAGGGGTTAATACACACCTTGTTACTAATTACCAAACACATATAAGCAGTGCCCAGAGTCTAGAGTTCTATGTTATGACTAAGGGTCCATTCTTTCTTGTAGACCCGAAACGCGTCAATACTTTCTAATGTTTTTCATTGGCTTTTAATATTATATACTTTTAACATGGGACAATAAAGGATTTGATTTTTACGCTGAAGTGCTGACCAGCTATACTACTTCTTTGTTTCCGTTGTTGCACCTGTGGCCGGGTGATTGGTCTCTGCACCGAAGGATCTGCAGTATACATGCCGGGGAGATTATGGTGAGCTGTATTTTTCCTTTTTTCTTCATCTTCAATGCCCTTGCTGATGGAAGGAGGTTTGCACTCAAAATCTCACGACACATGGCCCTATGCATTCTTTCATGTACACGGATCAGTTGTCCTGGTCCCTTTGAAGAAAAACTGTCCCAAAGCATGATATTGCCACCCCCATGCTTCACAGAGGGTATGGTGTTCTTTGGAAGCAACTCAGCATTCTCTCTCCTCCAAACACAACGAGTTGTGTTTCTACCAAACAGTTCTACTTTGGTTTCATCTGACCATATATGACATTCTCCCAATACTCTTCTGGATCATCCAAATGCTCTCTAGCAAACTTCAGACGGGTCCAGACATGTACTGGCTTAAGCAGGGGGACACAGATGGCACTGCAGGATCTGAGTCCCTGGCGGCGTAGTGTGTTACTGATGGTAGCCTTTGTTACGTTGGTCCCAGCTCTCTGCAGGTCATTCACTTTTTGCTCAGCGTTCTTGTGATCATCTTGACCCCACGAGGTGAGATCTTGCGTGAGATTGAGGGAGATTATCAGTGGATTATCACTGGTCTTGTATGTCTTCCAGTTTCTAATTATTGCTCCCACAGTTGATTTCTTCACACCAAGCCTCTTGCCTATTGCAAATTCAGTCTTCCCAGGCTGGTGCAGGGCTACAATATTGTTTCTGGTGTCCTTCAAGCTTTCTGGTCTTCACCATAGTGGAATTTGGAGTGTGACTGTTTGAGGTTGTGGAAAGGTGTCTTTTATACTGATAAGTTCAAACAGGTGCCATTATTACAGGTAATGAATGGAGGACAGAAGTTACAGGTCTGTAAGAGCCAGAAATCTTGCTTGTTTGTAGGTGACCAAATAATTATTTTCCACCATAATTTGCAAATAAATTCTTTCCAAATCAGACAATGTGATTCTCTGGGTCTATTTTCTCATTTCGTCTCATAGTTGAGGTCTACCTATGATGTCAATTACAGGCCTCTCTCATCTTTTTAAGTGGGAGTACTTGCACAATTGGTGGCCGACTAAATACTTTTTTTCTCATTCCCTTGAGGAAGCAAATAGATGCCAAACGCGCGTCGGGGCGAAAGATCTACATATTAGCTCACTGGTAAGGTTCATTGGGTTTTATAACAACTTCACTGTGGTCATTAAATTCCTGTCAGCCCTGTGGCTTTACCTGAATATCACTGATTGATTATATATGGTATAATGTGGCTGAGGATATTCTATCAGATACATTAATCCCAATGTTCTTTTTACTATAATTTCTTTTTCTTTACATTATAAAGTGAGCTTTGTTAGACCTATTATATACTGGATCTTCTATGTACTCATTCTATACTTTATCATCTAAGTTTTAATATGGTTATAATAAAATTTGATACTTTTATACCATTTACTCTCTAGTGTTTTTCTGCAATGTTTAATCATTGTTTGTACTTGTGTATAATTGTTTGCACAGATGAACAAGGCACCTTCGGGTACCTGGGAATTTAACCCAAGGAGGATCCAGACTTGCGCAAGTTCACAATTCTCTTCCTGATACCTTGGCAGATTTTTTTGGGACTATCCCATGATATTACATACAGAAGTGTTTTTCTAGTGTGCATTAAAAAAACAAAAAAACATCCACAGGTGTGTCTCTAATTAAATCAGATGTTGCCAACAAACCTTTCAGGAGCTTCCAGAGACATGACATCATCATATGGGCTGTCCCAAACTGTTTACAGGCATAGCAATTCTAGTGTATTGCCTTTGCAGAAATTAATAAAAATGCCTTAAAAACTTCTCTCTCATTATTCTGGCAATTGGCAAATATAAATAATTTTGGTAATCCTAATTGACCTAAAACAGGTAAGGTTTATTTTGCTTTCATGTCAAATAGAGAGAAAAACATGCATATGTATCTTTTAATATAGTGTATGTAAACTTCTGGTTTCAACTGGATACATGTGTTAAAGCACCCATACTTGCCCCATAAAAAAGAAAAATCTCTGTTATCACAAAGACGTTACTCAGCAGAGGAGGCTTATGCTTTCCTTCCAATACGGACGATGAATTAATTATCCTCCTCCAGTGATGAGGGACCCACACATAGAGGCCTATCTAGATCAGGAGAGGCAAGCCCACAAAGAAGTGACCCCATACAGACTCCAGCCTCTGAAAATGTTGAGCCTCAAATTCCAGAATTTGTGACCAGCCCTGGAGTCCTTTTTGATACTAAAGACCTCACAGTAATTGACTTTTTCACAGTTTTTTTTTCTTGGAGGAATTTTCAGATCTCATAGTTGCCTTGCCCATTCTGTATGCCCATTAGTTTTTGGCCCAAAACCCCACATCATCTTACACCAGGTAGACAAGCAGCAGAGATGTTTTTGGGTCTTATTTTGCATATATGCATAGTAAAGAAGCCTGAGTTCAGGCAGTACTGGAGTTCAGAAATTTTCTGTAGTACTCCATTTTACTGTATGCCCATGTCTTGGATGAGATTTGAAGTTATCCAAAAATGTTCACATTACGCGAATAACGCACAGTGCCCGTCCTGAGACGATCCACCTCATAACTGCCTGTTCAAAGTTAGGCCTCTAATAGATAATTTCAGTGCCAAATTTTCTGCAGGCTACACCCCAGAAAAATGTATTTAGGTGGTTAGGTCCCTTATTAATTTCAAAGGCAGCTTTAAATTCACCAATACCTGACCAGTAAAAAAAAAGCACGCTATGTGTTTGAGATGTACAAGCTGTACGAAAGTATCTCAGGGTACACCCACCATTTTAGAATTTTATAAAGGGTAGTATAGTCACATGGAACCTACAGGATGCCCTCTTCCCTAAACATATGGGGAAAAATAGTGTAGGATTTAGTGCACCTGCTGATTGATAAGGGTTATCAACTGTACGTGGGTAACTTTTAAACCAGCCTTCCACCTTTTCAATCCCAGACGTACAGCAGCCAGCATCACTGTGCACATAAATCAGACGGGCTTCCGAGACATTTGTTGTGCAAGTGCTCAGAAGGGGTTTTAGCAGGGCCCAATCCAGTGAGCACCCGTTTTTGGTCACATTTCAGCTGTAAGAAGGAGGTGGTCTTCTGATAACTTCCGGTCTGTCTATTATGACTGTGGCGATTCTGGATCCACATACCACCAACATTATAGCAACCACATTGAATTTATCTACACTATACCTTGTGAGACCTCATGTCTTATACTTGACCCACATAACTCACTTTTGAAGTCAACAACCAGACCGAAAAGTCTCATCTCTCTGGTAAATTTTACTTTGGTTTTCTGTATATAATATTAGTGGAATAAATTCTATTTCATAACTGCATAAGAAATCTGTGCAAGTGCCATGGATTTACATAGCTAAGGCCTGTGAAAAGTGCCAGCTCAATACAAAGGTGACATGTGGGGTGGGGAGATTTAATTTTTTTTATTCTGCACAAGATAATTGTGATTTTGACCTTATATCTCTGCAGGTGTAATTTATATTAAACAGCTGTGTGATCAAAAATACATACTCTATTCCTAGATGAATTTATTGAGGAGTAGTTTCCAAAATGGGGTAATTTTTGGTGGATCACCTCTGTTCTGGTGCTTAAGGGAGGGGCCCTGCTAATGCAACATTAGGGCCTCCAACCATTCCAGATAATTCTGCGCTTTAAGGCTATGTCTACACTGCGGTGGACAAAAAAAACGACCTGAAAACGAATTACTAAAAACGTTCATAAAACTGAGTTTTCTGTCCACTGCCTGTCAAAAACAGCTGAAAAATGTCAGTTTTTTGTCGCGTTTTTTGAAGCATCTTTGCTCTGCTTTTTAATGTATGCACAAATTAAGCCATTGGATGTAAACTACACCCTACAGGTGGAGTTAACATGTTAAGTAGTCACTTCCTTTCGATCACTGTAGCCATTGTGAGCACATTGTCCTTTGTGTGCTACTACTTTATTACATTTTGCACTAGATTCTTGCACCAAAACCCACATTATCTTTGCCTACAGCAAGATAACTTTATTAGCATCAAAATCTGTAAAGAAAAGGATTTTAGCGCCAAAATCCCAAAAATGCATTATTGCGGCAAATTCCGTAAAAAAATATAATTAGTGTCAGAAGCGAGATCACTTTATTAGCGCCAAAATCTGTAAAAAAAAAAAAATATTTCAGTTCCAAAATCCGTAAAAAAAAACTTATTTTCAGCGTCAGTAGCGAGAACTTTATTAGTGGCAAAATATGTTTAGAAAAGGATTTTAGCATAAAAATCTTTATAAAAAAAAAAAAAACCAAAACACTGGATTCTGATGCCAAAATCTGTAAAAAACGTATTTTTTGCGAAAAAATATGAATTGCGCAAAAGTCGTTAGCGACCAAAGCATGATCATTTTATTACAAAAGGTACAAAAAAAAAAAAAAAAAAAAAAGGACACATCAGACACTTGTATGCAGATTTGATAAGGATTAACCTTTGTTACCACCCATTATAGGTGTAACTTGGGTCTCTGGGAGGGTTTTCATTGAAAAATCGCGGCAAAAAACGGCGTGAAAACGCGCCAAAAAACGTCCGGCGCTTGCCATAGACTCCTGTAGTAAATTTTCTGCCCTGGGGTTTTTTTAGAGCATGTTGCTAAATACGACCAGTAAAAAAAAAAACGAGCAGAAAAAAGCTTAGTGTAGACAGCAGGACGTTTTTACATTAGAAGTCTATGGTAGATTACAGTAGTTTTTCCAGCGTTTTTAGAAAACGAAAAACGCTGAAAAAAAAAGGATGTTTTTCTGTGCAGTTTAGACATAGCCTAAAACCTATGTAGTGCTCCTTCCCTTCTGAGTCACGAAATTGGGCAACAAGTTTCGGGGTGCTTTTTTTTTCCTGCATTCCTTGTCAAAATTATAAATTTCAGACTAAAGGTGCAATTTACTGAAAAAAAAAATGCAATTTTTAATTTTCATGGCCCATTTCTAAAAATTTCTGTGGGTCAATATACTCATTTCACCCTTCAATGAATTCCTTAAGAGTTGTATTCTCTAAAATTGGGTCTTTTTTGTTTAGTTTTTTTAACATATGAATTTTATAAAATTTTTCAACATTACATAAAAGCACTTTTAGGTGCCTAGAAAATCATGATAAAATGTTAGCTCCAAAATATAGCCTGTGTTTCTCTGTGAATATACTTAATTCCATAAAACAATGGGTTCAAATTGAAAATTTGCAAAAAAGGAAAAAAAAAAAAAAGTTTGCCTGCAATTCTCTTGAAAACGTGAAAAATTGCTATCAAACTTATAAGCCTCCTAACTTTTACTAACAGTAAAATCCATTTTAAAAAAATAAAGTAGACTTTAATACTTACTAATCACTACTGTTATAAACTTTGTATTTTTTTACATTTTGAAAATGGTAAATTTCAGTGTTCACAATATTATGATATTTTTCACAAATAAACAAGGACAGTATGGACAATTACTAACAAAGTAGAATGTGTGTTGAAAAAAAGAAAAAAAACAAAACTCTAAATCACATGGATATAAAGCATTAAAAAGTTATTATTACCACTTAAAGTGACACGTCAAATTTGAAAAATGAGGTTCTATCATAAAGGACAAACCTGACTGTGGCACTAAGGGGTTAAAAATAGGTCAATTCCTGATGACACATTCCCTTTAAAAGGGTTGTGAGAAATTATTATATATATAATTACATACACATACACACACACACACACACACACACACACACACCCCAGAGGAATACTAAAGACAAGCAGTAAAATAATGTCACATTATAGTATTTAACCCCTTAAAGAGTACCTACCCTGTTTCCCCAAAAGTAAGACACCCCCGTAAATAAGACAGTGCATTTTTTTGTATACAATTCAGCGTTTGGCTACTTATGCTAATGTTTGTGATGAAATCACTGCAATATATTAATACATGTTGATGTTTTGTTCAACAATAAATGTGAATTATTGTTCATAGAAAAAAAAAAAAAACATCCCCTAAAAATAAGTCTTAGCGTGTCTTTAGGAGCAAAAATTAATATAAAACAATGTCTTATTTTCATGGAAACAGGGTAGTTTATGCCCCCCTTGCTGAGGACAGCACAAGCTAGTACAGACCTGCTGTTTCTAGCGCTTTGCCTCTTATTCTGTAAGATGCTGTAGTTTGAGTATTTAATGCTCAAATCTGTAGTTTTCAGCCAGAAAAGACTCATGAAGAGAGTCTGTTTTTTCATATCCTCCCCACCTGAGGCTAGCCTCGCCCACCTCAACTGAAAAACCTATTACTTTGAATAGGTAGAAACATGTGAATGCCTGCCATGTGGGTGAGGCTTGCCTTTGTTGGGCGGGGCTAATGCCTACTCATGAATAAGATTTGAGCACTAAACACTCCAAAACTACAGCATCTTACAGAACAAGGGACACAGTGCTGGAAACAGCAGGTCTGACACTAGTTTGTGCTGTCCTCAGCAAGAGGGGCATAACCTATGTGACAGGTTCCCTTTAAGGTACAAGCCTGTTAGGACTTAAGGACCAAGCCCAAGCCCTTTTTTTAAAAAAATTTAACATGTCTCCCTTTCGGGGAATTTTTTTTTACCAATTCATGTGATTTTAAGATTGCCAACTTAAAACAATTAATTTTGGTCAAAACAATCATTGTTTATTTGTGGAAAACATCAAAATATAGTGAAACTTTGGAAACATTTGCTATTTTCAAAGTTGAAAAATGTCTGTGCAAAATAGTCATTTCCAACATAATAATAATGAACATCTACCATAAGTCTACTTTGTTATTTTTAAACACTTTTTTTTTTATGACATTACGAGGCTCTTAAATTTCGGAACTAATTTTAACATTTTAAAGAAATTTTTGCAACACAGATTTAAGGACCACTCCAGTTCTGACGTGGCTTTGAGGGGCCTGTATGTTGGACAACCCCATAAATGACGCCATCTAAGAAATTGCATCCCTCAAGGTATTCAAAACAGCATTTAGGAAGTTTATTACCCCATTAGATGTTTCACAAATTAAAGCAAAGAGGTCAAATTTAAAAATTTCACTTTTTTTTTTGCAGATTTTAAATTTTTGAAGATTACAACACGGATTTTCTATTGAGGGATACACAGCGCTGGGTAGAGTTGGATTTCAAAATACGGAATCCGCTGAAAAACCGACCAAAATCCAGTGCTGTGTCGACCAAGCCCGAGGCCGTCAGCTCCTCTTCCGACACCCAATGAAACAAATTACAGGTAAGTGCATGTTTTGCTTTTAACACTTTTATTCAAAAATGAATGTTTCACAAACCCCCGTGTAGATGTGCATAAGTTCTAAATCCATTACTTATTAAAATTTAACAAAAGAATCTGTACAAAATTATATTGTTTTGTCCTCATGAGCATTTTTCTCCTTCTGAAACTATCGCCTTGGTCCTCCTCTTCCTCTGCCACGGCCTCTTACTCGTCCACGACCACTACCTCTGCCACGACCTGCAACGGTTTTTAGGAGAAATAAAATGGTTAACATAATTAAGAAGTATTAAAGTGTTACTACCATTACAGAATGTAATCTGTGCTGTGGGTACATACAGAATAACACTCCTCTGTATTATTAATTGCCCTGTATGCGCCATCTCAGATGGTCAGTTTTCTCTTAGCGCAATTACAAAATGGTAGATGCAATGCCACCCATGCACAGCGAGAAGAGATTCTGCTACCATCTCGTCCTATATGTGGTTGCTGCATTTACACAACCGATTTGCAGAGCTGAAAATTTCAGCTATGAATCAGATTTTCAGCCTCCTATATACTTTGTGAGAAGGATTCAACATGGAATCCGTCTAAGGAATTGACATCTAAATTCTTTTTCAGCAATGAAAAGAAATCAGCATCGTGTGCAGAACGGCATAGATGTTATAGTAGAAAGGTGGATTAGTGTCAGATTTGGATGACTATTCAGCACCAGAATCGGCCTCCAATTTAACTGTATGAACACACCCTATATGCAGCCACAGAGTCAGTGCAACTCTCTGCAGCTGCTCCCTCTTCCACCCCCTCACCATACATATGTGGGTAGCAGCTATCCTCAGAACCCTCTGTGGGCTGATTATCCATCCTAATCTTTTCTTCACTAAGTAGGGAACCGAAAGCAAATGATTAGTGCAGAAGTGGGCAATGAATACAGGCTTATTTTTGCAGATATTACTTCCAATACGTAGCACAATGTTTTTTTTGTTTTTTTTTAATTACCATTTTTACTATTTTCGGGAATAGAAAAGTTCAAAAAACAACTAGACTTAAAGGGGTTTTGCCACCATGCAATGTCGACGTGGGATGCTTAGAAATCATAGTTAGGCACTTTCCTAATTGCATGTCATTAAAAAAAGTATAAGGTGCCACAGCTGCAGCCTTTAATACCTTATCACTGTCAGCTGGTTGTCATTGGAGCCGACCTGTTCTAAGCCTCCTGCCTGTCTGGCCGTGCTTGCGTGGTTCTTATCTCTTCCTCTGGGTGGGTGCACGCTCTGACAGGCGCAGTAGCTCCTCTCCTGGCCAGGACAGTGTGTCTGCTACTCACTTCCCCCCTCCTTCCTGTTCGCACAGAATCTTCAGGGACTGTGCTTTGATTGAGTGGGGGGGGGGGGGGTGGAGTTGGTAGCTGTGATTCAGATTGTCCTGCCGTCCTAACGCACATTTTACAGTGAAACACGGCAGGAGCGGGATGTTTCCCTTACTCCATGTCTATGCTTTTCTATGTTCGAGTTCTTTGCTCCGATCCCTTACGCCTTGTCTTCTATGTTTCTGTATATTCTAGGTCTTTGCCCCGATCCCTTACTCCTGGTCTTCTACATTTCTCTATATTCTGGATCTTTGTCCTGCTCCTTACATTTAGATATGTAGCTCTCAGATGCCGGCAGAAGCGCGCACGACTCGCAGCGCGATGACGTCACTAAGTGCCGTCTGGAGGGCAGATTTTTTTTAAACTCCTCAAGCAGAGAACGCCCCGATCTCAAGACCCAGGGGACCAGTGGCAGCCTGTGAGGTAGGGAACAGCCGTCTTGGCAAAACCCCTTTAAAAGGGTATTTCCATCAGTACATTTACGGCACATACACAGGCTAAAAGACCCCTTATTCTTGAGAGATGCGGGTTACCTTACCTCTCCGATCCATGCGACAAGCAGATTAAATGGAGAATTAGTTGTGCATCTTTGATTACTTCTATGGAATATTGGCATACAGCTGAAAAATTATTTCACTGCACTTTATTCCCATAAAACAAACAGATTCACAATGCAGTCACCTCTCCATTCGCTGCACCACAGGTCTACCATTCTCAAGATAGGTGCCAATTTATCAAATATGTACAGCCTTTCCTGTGGCATAACCCTGTATAGTGTAAAAATTTCCAGTTTACAAAAAAAGCCTCTAGTATTTTACACCAATTCATTCTAGGATGCAGTGTCTACAATAGATTGAACCCCGTTTAATTCTTAAGCCTAATAGAATTATCGGCATTTGGACAGACAGGGCTTCTCTTTCTGGAGGCAACTCTCCATTAATCCAGTTTTTTCCCCCCCTTTTACAAAACATAGAAAATATATCCAATTTTGGCACACTTAATGTGTTTTCTAAAACATATTTTAATCACATTTAGCTATCTGCTTCTCAGCTGTGCTACAAACGCCAACCATTACAGGCAGTCCCCAACTTACATCGTTCTGACTTACATACGTCCCCTAGTTACAAACGGACACGTATGGGGCGTGGCTGACATTCAATACTGAGTCACGCCCCATATAACCAAGTGCCAGCATGCCACAGCTGCACATGAGATACAGAACATTAGGTGAAAACCATATATATATATATATATATATATATATATATATATATTACATATTATATAAAAAAAAAAAAAAAAAAGGCACAGACAGCAAAACAAATGTAAAAACTGTTCCCTGTAATATCCAAAACCCCAAAAAAACTTTGGTCTGAAATTACATTTAATAAATATACCTGTACCGACTTACATACAAATTCAACTTAAGAACAAACCTGCAGTCCCTATCCCGTTTGTAACCCGGGGACTGCATGTATAGGCTTGGCGCGTTACTGACCACTATATTCTACTGCAGTCATGTTAGCTGCAATAAAGCATATAGCCCATACTGCACTTTTTATATAAATAAAAAGTCTAGGTTCACATGCGGTGTTAAACTGCATCAAAAACACATGCATTCAAAAGGACACAAAAGATGCATGCAGTCAAAATTCATGTGTTATTTTAAAAAAAAAAAAAACTGCATACTTTCGTTGCAAATGGTTTTGTAAGGGTGCTTTGTGTTTTTTTGATGCGTTTTTGGTGTAGGAAGGCACAGCAGTTACTGTACATTGCTGCACAAAATCGCGATTCTTTCCGATTTGTCTTTTTTTTTTTGTGCATCAAAAGACAAAAATCAGAAAGAATTGCGATTTTGTGCAGCAATGTACAGCATTAACTGCTGTGCCTTCTTGCACAAAAAAAAAAAAAAACGCATCAAAAATGCACTGTGTGAAAGCACCCTAACCTGGAACAGGTGAAATTTGGGTTAATTAAAGTCCACATGCTTGCATTTCTGAGGCAGCTAAAAACTGCAAGTCTGAACGGACCCAAAAGTAGACCACTGAGCAGTTACCATAATCTCACTTATCAGGGATCTGTACACAGAGTTCTGCAAAGAACAGGTAGATAATGTTTTCCTTACGGTCCCCTTTGTGGGGATTAATACTACCTTGGCCCTGCCTGTTGGCTAAATATACGGTTTGAGAAGTGCTCCATATATCCATACAGCAACTTATTATCGTATTTCTCCATCAGCAAGTTAGAAACCAGCTAGGGAATTTTGAATTTTCCCATATCCCTGTTATAATTGTAGATACTTGAATGTAAAGCTCTTCTATGTCAAAACTAAACTTACCGGCCTCTCTTTTTTTCGATTTAACTTTTGGTTCAACATCAACAAGTAATGTGTCGAGTGGCAAACTGTCTGGCAAAATGAAGTAACGGATATTATTTCCCCGAATACTTAATGTCTCGAGCTGGACGGGTTCTCTGTTCTTAACAGTCATTTTGACAGCTTTCAGATGTGTGTTCATACTCACATCAACACCTAGGACATGAAAGTTAACAAATGCATTTTAAACATGTGAATTCTAACCAAGTAAAAATTCAGCAGCATACATTAAACATGTCGTCTCACTACAGACATGGATGGCATATCGCTAGGATACACCATCAATGTCTGACAGGGGGTGGGTCACAGAAATAGGACCCGCACCTATCTCATAAACGAGCCCCAAAACCTCTCCGTTCTGAACAGAGGTGGTTGGGACTCGCTCATAGAAATGAATGGGAGTTCTGATGTTTAGTCAAGTAGCGATGCGTGACTAAACTCAGAACTCCCATTCAAGTCTATGAGAGATTCCCGACCACCTCTGTGTCCAGAACAGAGGTTCTGGGGCTCATTTAGGAGATATGCCATCATGGGCTATAGTAAGACAAACTCTTTAGGTCTTAACAATATACTAAATGAAACCACACACAAAAAATAAATAAATGGGGAACTGAATTAAAAATTGTAATACACAAGACGAACGTAGGCTAAAACCAAGAGTCATTTCAGGCTTTGGTACAGTGGCTGAGAGTTATAAAATTCGAGAGAGCAAGGGAAACAAATGTTAGCATATGTTCACACAGAATTTGTTAAATCCATGGGGGGTCGGTACAATTACAATGATATAGATTTTATATAGTTTTTTCTGTTTTATTACTTTTACACAGTAGAAATAAGTCTATAAAAAATTGCGTTTTTATGTTGTCCTATTCTGACAGCCATAACTTTTTTTATTTTGCTGTGTGCAGAGCTGTGTATGGGCTTGTTTTTTGCGGGATGAGTTGAAGTTTTTATTGGTACCATTATGGGGTGCATATGATGCTATGTTCACTTTTTATTAAGGTTTTTGTGAGATGTTTTGAACAAAATACAGCAATCTTGGTAGTGTTTTTTATTTTTATTTTTTATAGCGATCACTGTACGGTATATATGACATGGTAGCTTTACTCAGCAGGTCAATACGATTACACCGATACCCAATTTGTATATTTTTTTATGTTTTACTGCTTTTATACAATAAAAACACTTTTATTCAACCAGGAAAATACGTTTTTGCATCGCCATAGTCTGAGAGCCATAACTTTTAAATTTTTCTGTGCTTGGAGCTGTGTAGGGACTTGTTTTTTGTGAGATGAGTTGACGTTTTTATTAGTATCATTTTTGGGGGGACAAGGCTTTTTGATCACTTTTAAATCCATTTTTTGGAGGCCAGGGTGAAGAAAATACTGCAATCCTAGTAGTGTTTTTTATTTTTATTTTTAACAGGGCTCACCGTGCAGTATCCGTAAGAGCTTTACTCTTTGGGTTGCTACGATTATGGCGATACCCTATTTATATAGTTTTTTTATGTTAAACACTAAAAAAAAGTTTTTAGTGTGTAAAACAATATTTATGCATTGCTATCTTCTGAGAGCTATACTTTTTTATTTTTCCGTATACAGAGCCGTATAAGGACTTTTTTTTGCGGGATGAACTGATGTTTTAATTGGTACAACTTTGGCATTTCTAGGAGTTTTTGATCGCTTTTTATTCCATTTTATGTGCTGCGGGATGAACAATAAACTTAATTCTGTGATTGTTTTTTTGTTTGTTTTTTTAAGGCGTTCACCGTTCGGGTTAATGAAAATGACAGGTTTATATGGCAGGTCGTTACGCACGCGGCGATACCAAATATGGGTACTTTTTTTTTATCTTTTTTGGGGCGATTGGCGTGTGTAAAGGGGAAAAGGGCGATGTAAGTGTTTTTATTTTATTTTTCGTTTTTGTGTTTTACTTGTTTTTCACTTTTTTTTTTTTTTTACTTTTTCACGTTATTTTTTTACATTTCCCCATAGGGGATTTGAATAAGATCTTTAGATCTCTCATTCAATAGGAATCAGTACATAGCTTGTTGCTATGACTGGTTCCTATGGTAACTGTCAGTCACGATGTCGGGACATGCCCACAGGGCACGGCCGGGCATCGTGACGTCACAGATAACCCGGAAGGCATTCTGTGCCCTCTGTGCTGTCTGTAGGAAGGCAGGAGCTGCACGGATCGTGCGATCCGTGCGCTGCTGCCGCCGACAGACGCAGGAGGAGAATTCTCATCCTGCGTCTCTTAGTTATTGCGACCCGATCGTCGCGATAATTAAGGGGTCCTGATAGGCTGTCAGTGATGGTCACTATAGCTACAGACCTGGTGTCCTCAGCAGCTCATCACTGCAGGCCAGTAGTAGCCAGATACCACGCCCCTGAATTCAAAAGTGAAACTGAGAAAACAGGATTGAGGTAAGATTAACCGATGTAGTGAGACAACCCCTTTAAGAAACAGCTTGCCATATTGAACAAAACTGAGCAAATATTCGAGAGCGTTACAATTTATTTCAGATGCCTTCCAAAAATCTTGAGAAAGCAAGGTACACTTAGGCTATGTTCACACTGCTTATTTGCGGGGAGTAACTACGCCGTGTGGGCGGGGCGGGAGGCGTACACGCCGCTGGTAATTCACATGTCACTTATCTCCCCTGTATTCACCGAGCAGGGAGAGGAGATGTAATCCATAGTTCTCTAACAGAACTGTGGATTACCGTAATGACTGGGACGTATTCCAGCCGTAATTTGCGCACTACGGCGCGTAATTACGGACTGAAATACGTCCCAGTTTAAGCCGTGAGAACAATGCCTTACAGTAAATGTAATCATATGACCATTACAACTGTCAGGAAATGTATCTGCACACTTGGCCATTACATCATTAAGGAAGCAGATATTATAAATACTTCAAAAATAATTTTACATAAAATAAACTGTAAATACACACACATACCTCAAAATTAAAGTATCATTGAAAATTAATGGGGTTCTCCAGGACTGTTTGTTATAGGGCTCATAAGTATTATATTAAACCTAGTAATTCATACTGTAATGAGTCTATACAATATATATCAATGATCTTTTCACTGATATTCTAGTTTGAGATGCACTAACAATATATATAAAATATATATACACACACACACACACACACACACACCATTTTTAGCTTTCTAAAATAAACTTTGCGCATATCTTCCATTTATTAACATCTGTTTCCAGTTGATCAACAGTATCCGTAATGGTTTACTTCCAAGGGAGATATTCCTGCACAGATCATGCTGCGATTAAATAGTTTATAAGACACCTGTAAAATGTGCTGCACTCAAAGGCTATGTCACACGGCTGATTTCAGAACTGATTCACGTCGGATTTCAGACGTAAATACATTCCGAAATCAGTTGCAAATAAGTGTAACTAAGTGTGGCACGGATTTGGCACGGATTTCCCGACAGATTTCATATCCCCTTTCATACATGGGGTGAATCTGTCCGGAAATAAGTGACACGCACATTGTTTTTCCGGACGGATTGCGGCTGCAATCCAGCATGGAAATACGTGTTGTCTGAACGACGACACGTATTTCCCATTAAAACCCAATATTAAATGGCCAGTTACTTGTTTGTAACTGATTTCACAACGGATTTGCGGCCGTAAATACGGCTGTAAATCCGTTGCGAAATAAGCAGTGTGAACGAGCCCGAAGGGGTGTTCTCTAGTCTATTTTTAATCATGCACTGACAAACCAAAAAGCAATCTTAGATTCAGGAATACCACTTTTAGCGCAGAACATGTTACATGCGTCTTGTAAGCCACTTGACCAGGACATACTTTGTGTATCAACATTTCTGATCATCGATGGATAATAACATTGGTACTTTGACAGACAAAACATTATTTTCAGGTTCACAGAAGTGAAGAGGGGGATTTTTGTCCCACTTTAGATAATGATGGCATAGCGCTGGGACAGGCCATCAATGTCTGATAAGTGCAGGTCCCAGACCAATCTCTGAAAACCTTTCTGTTCTTAAAGGAGAGCAGGTCGGAACTCTCCCATCGACTCCCGAGTGGCGATGCTTGGCTGTAATCTGAACTTCCAATCAAGTCTATGGGAGAGTCTTGACCTGCTCTTCATTCACAACAGAGAGGTTTCAGGGCTCGTTAAGGAGATAAGTGCGGGTCCCACCTCTAGGATCTGCACCCATCAGGCCATCATTGTCTAAAGTGGGACAACCTCTTTAAGGACTAGTGTGAAATGCGTTGGAGGTTTCTTTTTCTAGTGTAGGGAGCATGGGCACCTTACTCTGCTTGTTCTTTAAACTGAATTATGATTTTTAGAGTAAACTTTTGGATTATATTTTAACACAGTGCTGACATTCTTCCTGAAGTTTCACAAAAACATCCTGAGATACCAGTCAGGACTGAAGATAATGCCGACCCTGGCGACTATGACTTCTACAAGATGGGAAAACCGCTGTGAGACTGAAAAGAGGCCACCATCGTCTAACAAAAAAAATAAATAAAAATAATATATATATATATATATATATATACACACACACACACACATCTCGACATTCATACTCAACATGCGTGCCCGCTTTAATGAGTGGTTTCAGCAGTCACGTGCCATCCTGCTAACATCAGCACTCAGTAAGGGAACACCACACGAGCTTCTGGAAGTAAACCAAGACTGGGAGGTGCCATGTGCAAGTACAGTGGTGGAATGGTGCTAAGTAGGTGTGTATGTACACAAACTATGGGTTGAAGCTCGGCGTGCAAACGCCGCATAACGTCAAAATGATGCAGACCTTCCTCTCCCACTTCGTCTTCAGGCCGGCAAAGCACAGCAGCAAGTTTTTACCTTCCTCCTGCCCTGCACTGGAACCTCCAACTCTAAGCCAACACAACAGCTTTGCCTCATGTCTCTTGCCTTGCCCGGTCCATTCCTACTGTTACTATATAAGCACCCACACACCTAGTACATATGTGGAACTATAAGTGTCAGCATGTCACACCACACGTGTACTAATTGTATGGGTGCTAACTAGTACATGTGTTTAACATGTTGATGTAGCATGCTGGCATTTGTAGTTCCATAGCAGCTAGTAGCTATGGAACTACAAATACCAGCATGCCACAGCAGCACATGACAGACAAAGTGAGGTGAAAGCTTCTTAACAGGGGCACACACACAGCAAAACAAATGTACCTGTCTCAAATCTACAATTCATATCCCATGTGTAACCCAGGGACTGTCTGTATATGTGTGTATATACATACACACACATACACACCAAGGAACAAATGGTAGACATCTACACTGAATCTGAGTTCACATATAGTAGTGTGAACAAGGTCTAAATCAATCCCACCCCAGTACAAACTGTGCCTCACACGTAGGGGCCGTTCACACGGCTTATTTCGCCGCGGATTGGCGCCGTACTTCGCTCCGAATTTGCGCTGCAGTACGGTGCCAATCCGTCGCAGTAATTACGGTAATCCACAGTTCTCATAGAGAACAGTGGATTCCGTCGCTCCTCCCCGCTCGGTGAATGCGCCGGGCGGGGAGAAAGTCACCTGCACATTATCCAGGCGCAATACGCGCCGTGGATAAAGCAAGTCTATGGGGCCGGCGGGCCGCGCCCCCGCCCCTTATTCAAGCCGGAATTGCGGGCGCAATCCGGCTCGCAATTACGGCTTGAATAAGCCGTCTGAACACGGGCTGAGATTGGTGAAAGTGATGCACAGAACATGGGAGCAGCCCCTGCTTACACACCATGGCCATCTGCATCAGTTCTCAGCAGAGGGGATGGGACTAGAAGAACAGTGGAAGGAAACCTTTCCCATGGTGAACACGGCACATACGCCAGGGCCGTGCCCGCTGCTCACCTGTGATGGTGCCGTGAACCTGCGTCCCATTCTTCAGCTCCACAGTAACCGTTTCATGGCTGAGTTTCATCAAAAACCTGAAAGGCAGGGAAAGCTAATGAGTACAAACAACCCGCCAGAAAGCCACGGCGCCCGCCTCTCGTCCAGCGCTCTCCCGAGCTTTGTTCCCGCCGGCTTCAATCAACTGCCATCCACGGCCCGCACAGTCTTACCTGACTAGCTTCATGGCTGCCTACAAGCTACAAGATCCAGCCACCCTCAGGAAGGAAACAGCGGGGAGATGTCCGTGAGGCTGACCGCTGAATTTATGTCCAAAGAGCCGATCCACAAAGAGAGCTAGGAGCCGGCTTCTTACCGGACGTGACGTTGACACTGGGGCGGAAGTTACTGTAGTGCAGGCTCCTATGTAAACGCTGTGGAGTTGTGTCTCTACTTCCGCGTGCTGCGGCCATTTTGTAGTAGACTTATCTGACAGAAGCTTTGGGATACACTGTGGTTACTGCAGCGTGTTCTGTGTCATTTGTTTCCGAATATGGGAGGCCGTCAGGAACTTTGCATTTTTACTTCATAGAAGTGAATAGAAGACTAAATACTGTGGCTTATCTTCCACTTTTATGTAATTTTTACATGTAAAATTCTGTGCTGATTTCTTTTTCTTGTGTAGGGGGCATAGGTACCTTACTATGCTTGGTTTTTATACTGCATTATGATTTTTGGAATTAACTTTTGGATTATATTTTAACACAGTGCTGACAATTCTTCCACAAGTTTTACAAAAACATCCTGAAATACCAGCCAGGGCTGAAGATAATTCCAACCCTGGCCTGGTGACTTTTTAGGTTTAAGAATTAAAGAGGTTTTGCTACGAAGTAAAATTGACGTGGGAAGTTTGTAAATGAAATAATAAACATTTTCACCATTCATTATTATTAAAAATTCTAGAACGTTTTTGTTTTAGCTGCTCCTTTAGTGATCCATTGTTTACAGCTCGTCTCCAGGGGATACGACCAGGGCTGAGAGCTCCTCACTCCTGGTCAGACATGCTTAGACATCACCTCTCCTCTCCAGCAGCTACTTGGATGATTTTTTAATATGTTATTCTGCTCAGTGTGAATACATTTTTGTTTAATCTGCATCAATTTGGTGTGCCGTGGTTCATAATTTACTATATGTATATATTTCCACGTATAGCACCCATTCTCCTGATTAACCCCATGGTGTGCGTAACCTTTAATTTTTATTACTGAGTGTTCAAACCTGCTGTCATTGTACTCCCTTCCTCTGTACTCCTTAGTAATTAGTCAAACAGTGCAAATAAATAAAAAAGAAACCTCAATCAGGTATGTGCATTGATAAAGAGAAATAAAATCCACAGGTTTGGTTCCTGCAGGGATTTGAACCGAGAACCCTTGTGCTTGGAGGCAAAAGTTTTACCTCTGAGCTACAATGTTGCTACTTACAGTTCTGCACATAAACAGACCTGTCTTTGACTAGAGAGAGATAAGGCATGGGGATGTCATCCAAACAAATCACACACGCCCCCTTCTGAGCACACAGAGCTGAAAAGCTGGATGCAGGAGATATGAAATGAGATCGTGGCAAAACCCCTTTAAGTCTTAGGCTGTGTCCATACAACGAGAGTTTCAAGTCGGGATCCACGTAGATTCCAATCTGAAATGCTCGTCTAAAACTGAAATTAATATCATCCCCATTGACTTCAGTAGAAAATACTCGTAGTTCATACAAAAGGTATTTTATCAGTTTGTAAGATTAAAAAATAACGTAGAACATGTCCATTCTTCAGCTGTATTCCATGTGGAAAATATACATTAGAGGACAATTGGGATGGCTGAAAACCTAGAATAAAACATTTAAAAAAACTTTTGGATGCAGCTCCGCATCCAAGACTCTGTACAAGTGAGAGGGACTCGTTTTCTATTTGTGAATCCGCCAGAAAAAAAAATCCACACGTAATACTCAGGCGACACAGTTTTCAATGGTAGGATCCGATGAGTAAATTTTACTTGTCGTCTGGCGTTTTTTGATGGGTGTTTGGATTCACGTTTCGAACCCAAAACGACCCAAACACGCATCTAACAATGTGCAGTGTGATTTACATTGCTTTCGATGTAAAACACGCATCGACGTTCAGTCGAGTGATCACCGATGCGTGTTTTACTTGCGTCTTTCTGATGCGTCTTTCGGATCCGTTCAAAAAATTGTCATGTCAATTCTTGATCCGTTTTACACAGCAGACACCCTTTTTAAATGTATAGAATGCATTTCTGCTGCACAGGAAACGCATCCAAACACGCACCACACTCTGGGTATTCTTTGCAGGCTCGGACTGGCCCACAGGGGAATAGGGGAAACCCCTGGTGGGCCCCTGTGCACAGGCCCGGACTGGCCATAGGGCAGACCGGGCATTTGCCCGGCGGGCTGCTGGGGTCCGGGCCACAGGGCCGGCTCGGAACGCCCGCCGAGGGGAACAATGTTCCCCCCGGCGGGCACCGAGACCCGGCTCCGGTCTGTGGTGCGCTACAGGGGCCGCAATGGTCGCATCAGCGACCGGACCCCTGTGGCAGGGAACCGACAGGCCCCCATCGCCACACGGCTGCACGGTGCAAGCAGCAGCCGAGGCTGAACAGCTGGGATCTACTGATCCCGTCTGTCAGCTCCCAGGACGCCGCGGGGCAGGCGCGCGATGTGATGACGTCATCGCCCGCCCGCTCCGCATCCCGCACACTGCTGCCGGCGGCCTCCGGGGTAGACAGAAGAGGAAGCAGAAGCAGAGACTTCCGGTAAGTATAGTTTTTACTTATTTTTTAAAAACTACTGCCCTGGCTACCTGTCCTGCCTAGCTATATACCAGCCCTGGCTACCTGTCCTGCCTAGCTATATACCAGACCTGGCTACCTGTTCTGGCTAGCTATATACCAGCCCTGGCTACCTGTCCTGCCTAGCTATATACCAGCCCTGGCTACCTGTCCTGCCTAGCTATATACCAGCCCTGGCTACCTGTCCTGGCTAGCTATATACCAGCCCTGGCTACCTGTCCTGCCTAGCTATATACCAGCCCTGGCTACCTGTCCTGCCTAGCTATATACCAGCCCTGGCTACCTGTCCTGCCTAGCTATATACCAGCCCTGGCTACCTGCCCTGCCGGCTACCTGTCCTGGCTAGCTATATACCAGCCCTCGCTACCTGTCCTGCCTAGCTATATACCAGCCCTGGCTACCTGTATACCTTCCCTGCCTAGCTATATACCAGCCCTGGCTACCTGTATACCTGCCCTGCCTAGCTATATACCAGCCCTGTCTACCTGTATACCTGCCCTGCCTAGCTATATACCAGCCCTACATACCTGTATACCTGCCCTGTCTAGCTATATACCAACCCTGTCTACCTGTATACCTGCCCTGTCTAGCTATATACCAGCCCTGTCTACCTGTATACCTGCCCTGTCTAGCTATATACCTGCTTGTCTACCTGTATACCTGCCCTGTCTAGCTGTATACCTGCCCTGTCTAGCTATATACCTGCCCTGTCTAGCTATATACCAGCCCTGTCTACCTATATACCTGCCCTGTCTAGCTGTATATAGTGGTAGGCCCTGTCTACCTACCAAATTAATGGAAGAAGGCCCTGTTTACCTACCTAATGGGGGTCTACCTATTTACATGCCACTTATCTGACATTTTTTTAATTTCTAATTTTTAGGGTCTAACATAGCTGTTTGGGGAATTGATAGGAAAGTGCTGGAAAAGAGAGGAGTCTAAGATGTATTTGTGGTAAATTCTACAGAGACGAGTAGTGGCCACTAGAAGAAGATATTGCATGCGGTACCGGACAGAGAAAGAAATGGAAGGGAACGACTCATCAGGGATGACGTCATGGAGGTTTGGGCCAGAAGGAGATGAAAAGGAGAAGAGAACAACTCCCATCAGAGATGACGTCTCCTATGAGTCCCTGCTGTCAGGGGTAAGTTTACTTCTGTGCTGAGTAAATGCTGTATTCATGTGATGGTGACCTGACTACTGGTGATGTGATTGGTGGGGTTGTAGGTTATGCTGGTGCTTATGTAGTGTCAGTTGTAGGTTTGTCCCTGATTGTAAAGCGCACACCTGACTTTGTGATGAGGGGTTTCTCTGCACCACGGTTTCTTTCTTGCTTGTGTGTAGGCTGCTTTCACACGGAGCGGTTTTGGTGCATTTTTTGTGTAGAAATGTCCAGCATTAACTGCTCTGCCTTTCTGGACAAAAACACACTAAAAACACATCAAAAACACTCCGTGTGAAAGCACCTTCATAGTGTAGTTTATTTTAGAAAGTGGCGAGTTGCGAAAACAAGGGGGAATTTTTAAGCGGATATTGTATGTGGGCTGGTGGGGGCTTTGTGCTAGGGCTGATTTTTATTCCCTGTCCGGCCCTGCCTGTGCATATCTGACCTTGAATAGTTTTTTTAACTGCATAGGCATCCCCTGAAGAGGCAAAAAAGCAGAGACAGAGAGGCAAAAAGCAAGAGGCAGAGTATAAGAGGCATGTACAGTCATTTACAGTAGCTGTAGGGTCCGACACTGTGTCTTTTTATACGTTTTATGCAGGACTTTTCAATCCATTTTTCGGATCGAAAAACGAATTGAAAAATGCTGTGTGAGCATACCCTAGGGGAAAAGTTGCTGTCCCTAAATGACTCCTAATTCCCTGCTTTCCTGATTATCTTTGTACATCCCAAGGTATTCCTAGTCTTTTTTCACCTCATGTTTTGCAACCCTCCACCCCAAATTTAAGTCTGGGGTGTAAAAGTTTGGTAACTGTGTACAGAATAAACCACAGCCGCAAACGGATGAGTTTTCTGGTGATATCACTGTTTATTGGCAAACTCATGTGGCTTCGGTTTCCTCTGCATACAGCTAGCAGAGAGTCTTAACTTGCTCATACCACCAATTAAAGGGGTTTTACCATACCTCCCAACTTTTGGAAATTGCAAAGAGGGACACATTAGGCTACGCCTCTAACCACGCCCAAACAAATGACATCACATCAAGTCACGCCTCCAACCACACCCAAACAAATGACATCACACCAGGACACACCTCTAACCACCCCTCACCTAAAAATCATGCCCCGCCCCTCCAGCAGACCAGCGCCAACACAACAGTGGCGCCACTAGGGTCTGTAAATATGTATTTATATAAAGTAATGTACAGTATATACAGAAATCCATACAAATAGCTGTAAGACAATGTTCTATGGATGACATAATAGTTGTACAGTGACCACATAATACCACTATACAAGGAGCAAATATCACTGTACTGTTACTGACCAAACCAAGACTAATATTATCAACAATACCGTTATACAAATAATAAAAAATGCCGCCACACCATGACCACATATCACCACCACATAGTGACTGAATAATATTTCCACACCATGACAACATCAGCACCACATAGTGACTGAATAATACAGCCATACTTATCCTGAAAATAAACGATTACACTCCTACCAATATTCCTGACATACAGTGACCATATGGGGGTAGATACCAGTTGTACACAGGCTGTGCAGACATATAAGTGATTACAGTACAATAAAATTTAGTGACTCACAGGTGACCTCTTCTCTGATGGAAATTATTCCCTTTCTCCATTACTTTCAGATTGCCATGACGAGTTCTCCCGGACTCACCCCTGCAGAATTAACCATACAAACATCTTAGACTCTGCACTTCTCCAGCACCTCCCAATTCCCACCTCTGTACAAACTCCCCATGGGATGATAGATGGAGTAGGGGAGGGGGGGGCATACCGTATGGGGGTTTAAAGAGTGTTAGGTTAGGGTTGTATTTTGTGTTGGCACGGGCCACGGGGGTAAAGAAAGGAAAAAGGCCAAAGCTTAAGGGGCACAATCTCCAAAAAGGGAGAAAAAAACCCAAACCCCCGGATTTTTGTAGGCAGCTCCATTCCCGTACCTCCGATGATCACCAAACATGGGTTCGGGGGTGCAGGGGATGGAGTTTTAATACTTTTTGGATTCATTAGACACGTGGGACCAGTGTAGCATAAAAACTAAAAAAACATGGCCGCGAGGGCCGGGTCAGGGAGATTTATTTAAATAAAGTGTTTTTTAATTTTTTTTCGGGTTTATTTTTTTACCCTCAAAAGAGATTGTTCGCTTCTGGGCGGCTGCGGCGGGGTTACTTAGAATGGAAAGGGGACCAGTATTAATAACCTTTTCTTTCTGAAAGTATCGGCTGCAGCTGTCATTTTTTAAACCTTACTGGTTATGGAAATTTGAGGACCACAGTCATTTTTTTTTTTTTTGAAAACTTTTATTTTTTGAAACCCCAAAGTTGCCCTCCTGTAATCATTACAGGGGATGTACAGGTTTAGATTCCATTAAATTCATTTCAAAAAAAAAATTTACGTAAAAGCCCCCCAAATTTTCCAAAACCCACCGGGAAAAACCCCGACACACAGCCTGATACATCAGAAAGGAAGAACCATCAATACTGGCCCTCTTTCCATTCAAAAACCATCTGCAGTGCCCAAACAGACCGTCAATTAGGGGGCTTTGGGGTACGGGGGTAATAGTGACACAGGGTTAGGTCACCCTTTGGGCAACAAGAAACACTTCAGCTGCCCAAAAGCCCGACAATTAATGGAGAGCCGTCTGTCAATACCGCCATTATATCACTAGAAAAAAATAAAAAAAACCCCACAAAAAACAGGAAAATACATTTTATTTAAATAAACACCCCCCAACACCACCCATGAAACCCAAATTTATTAAAGAAATAATGCAACGCTGTCCGACTATCCACCGAGTCCGAGTCCAAAAGGGAAACCTAAAAAAAAACAACACCAACCCACAAATCGGCATCCCCCAACACCCAGGGGCCGATGGGTTGTGGGAGGGAGGGGGGGCCCTGAGTTGGGGGACGGGGGGGCCGAGGGGGGGACAGCCCCCTCCTCCTCGCTCCCTCTGTCCTTGTAGTTACACTGAACATGTAACTGGTGGGGGGGGCCACCCCCGCGCCAGTGATGTAAAGGGAAGAGGTCCTATGCACTTCCCCTGGTCCCTGCTCTCCGTAGCGGCCCCGCATGTGAGGGAGAGGGGTTCCCTACAGGCGCAGTGACTGGGGACACTGTTTCGCTTTCCCGGATCGCAAACGGGAACTGCAAACTGAGTCCCGGGTTTCAGGGCTCATACCTGGAACCCCGGGGACACCCCCGGGAAAATGGGGTTTCCCCCCCGGCCGACCAGGGACGTTTTTAAAACCACCCAAATGGGGACGTTGGGGGGTATAGTGTTACCAGATAGAATAAAGTCAGTCGCTCGGGAAAAGGCCCCCCCCGGGAAAGTCACAGAACAGATCGTAGTGCTGTCTGTGCTTCCAGTTCTCTTTTTTTTTAGCATTGGGCCAGGAAAATGGAGGGGAAACGCAGTTCCGCCTTGTTTTTGGTTTTCTTTTTTACAGTTTTCGCCATACGGGATAAATGACGGGAAAATTTTACTAGGGGGGTCGGTACAATTACAATATTTCAATTTATATAGTTTTTTATGTTTATTTTTTTACACAATAGAAGCGAGTTTTAAAAAAAATTTTGCTTTTTTATGTTGTCCTATTCCCGACAAAACCCCTAGCTTTCTTTAATTTTTTTCATATGGACTGCTTTTGGGGGTTGTTTTTTATGAATGTTTAGTTTTTTTTTGGTACCATTATGGGGGCATGTAGCTTTTCCTTTTTTTTAAGGTTTTTGTGAGGCTTTTGTACAAAAACAGCAATCCTGGTAGGTTTTTTTTTTTTTATTTTTTAAAGCGGCCTGGGCGGGAAAAATGACATGCTAGTTTTTTCCCAGCAGGGTTTATACGATTACAGCGATCCACATTTGTAAAATTTTTTAATGTTTTACTGTTTTTAAAACAATAAAAACACTTTATTTGAAAAGGAAAACACGTTTTTGCATCACCCCCCAGTCTGAGAGCCAAACTTTTTTTTTTTTTTTCGTTTATGGAGCTGTAAGGGCTTTTTTTTTTTCGGGATGAGTTACATTTTTATTGTAAATTTATGGGGGGACAAGACTTTAAAGTTTTAAAAACCGTTTTTGGAAGCCCGGGGGAAGAAAATACTGCAATCCTAGAAGTGTTTTTTATTTTATAGCGTTCCCATGCATATCCGGACAATTAGTTTTACCTGGGGTTGAGACGATTTCGGGGAACCCCAAATTTTTGAGTTTTTTTTATTTTAAAGCACAATTTTTTTTTAAAAAAAAAGTTTTTTTTTTGTAAAACAATATTTATGCTCCTACTTCAATAGCCAGAACTTTTTAATTTTTTTCCCAACAAGCTGTGTAAGGACTTTTTTTGCGGGATTAACTGATGTTTTAATTGGTACAAAAATTTGGGGTTTATAGATTTTTGATCGCTTTTATTCCATTTTTTTGTGCTGCAGGATTACAAAAAAAGAATTCGTGACTGTTTTTTGTTTTTTTTTTACGGGGTTCCCCGTCGGGTTAAAATTTAAAGTACAATTTATAGGTGGGCGCTACAAAACGCGCAATACCAAATATGGGGCTTTATTTATTTTTTATCTTTTTGGGGGGATTGCCATTTGTAAAGGGGAAAAGGGCGATGTAAGGGTTTTTTTTTTTATTTTCGTGTTTTTTTTTTACTTTTTTTTTCACTTTTTTTTACTTTTTCACACTTTTTACACTTTTCCCCGGGGGGAATTGCATGAACATCGCAGATCTTCATGAAATGGGAGTCAGCAACAGCTTATAGCTGTAGGGGGTCTCCATGGCAACTGTCATTCACCTCCCACAATGCTTTGGGGGCATCTGACGTCACCGCCAAAACCCCGATGCTCTCATTCAGCGTCCGGCTGCCGGGAGGAGAATCATAGTGGCGCTCAGCCCATTACTGCCCCAATCTCGGGCAGCAGGGCTCACCCTGCCCCCGCAGCCGCGATGTCGCGACCACGATGTCGCGACATCGGGGTTAACCCCCCCCGCGGCCCGGAGCTCACTCCGGGCCGGGGGGTGGGGCATGATGCCAGGGGTAATATACCGCCGGTTCCATGCCAAAATCTTGCCGCCCCCGGGCTTGTGACCGCAAGATCCCTTTGACGTACTCATAAGGCAATTTCGGAACCCCTCCCGACATTGCCGATGAGTAGGCAAATGTCGTAAGGGGTTAAAGCTAATAAACTGTGGGAGAATCCCCTCTAACATGAGAAGTTTTGTTTTTTGCATATTTTGAAACTAAACCTAAAATACAAGTGAAAAAAAAAGTACATAGTTCTTCATTTCAACAAGACAGTTATTTTCCTTCTTTATGGGGGAAATAAACAAAAATTAAAAATAGTACATCTTCATTAAGGTTCCCTTTTTCTAATATTACTTTGGATATAAAGAAAAAAATTTCTTGGGACAAATGACAAAAATAGATAACCTTTAAAAATTTAAAAACCCTTTTTTTGAAAGCGTGTTCCTTTTTATTTTAGTCTGTACTTTCACTTTTGCAAAAGCACTTAGAATTCCATTAACAAGCGGTGAAAAATCTCTTAATTCAACTGAATGCAGGCTGAGAAACCTACGATCAAGGCCGTAGGGGGGGGGCTAAATCCAAAGATGAGACCTTTATTTTTAAGGGAACAGTTCCATTTATCATTGATACTACAAAAAAACTTGGGGACCCCAAATCATCTGAGATTTCAAACATATTGGGTTGCAACCAAAGGACTGTTAGTTTTCATCCTGCCCTGCCTGTTCATACTTTAAAGGATTTCACCATCACTTAGAGCGACATGTCCGAAAAAATTTTGGCAGATTTTAGGTACATTAAATCATGTAAATGCCCAGAAATACGATCCCTCAAAAAACTGGGGTCAGGTATACCTTTCATAGTAAAGACACATTTTGCAAATTTCAGCAAAATATTTTTATCATTGTAGGATGTAATGCGCTACGAGGCCAAACGAACATTACTATGTATGTAATATGCCTTAATATGTGCATTGCATATGGAGTGCACAGCGTATCATTGCTACTATAATAAGATGCCTTTTTTTAGTGCATTACAATGTGTGGGCCCGCGTATAATGCCCTAGTTTTGGCGATTTCTTTTACTCAAAATTTTGGGAAAAAAATTGGTTTTTCCCGCAAAATAGCCCAAAAAAAAACGGGCTTGCGATTGGGACATGTCGCCCTTATTTAATATTTTCTGTGACATCTAAGATCCTTGTTGCTGCTAGAATATTCCCTTTTTCTAATGCCTGACTCCAGGCCCCGGACTGACCAAAAAACGGCAAACCGGGCTTTGCCCCGGGCCGCAGGGTCCGGCCGCAGCGCCCGGATCGCCCGCCGAGGGGGACGGTTTCCCCCCCCGGCGGGCTCCGAGTGCCGTCTGTGGCCGTTACAGGGGCCGCAATGGTCCATCGGGCCCGGGACCCCTGGGGCAGGGGGCCGACGGGCCCCCCCCCCCCCCACCGGCTGCATGGCCGGGTCACCGACCCAGCCATGCAGCCACCCCGGCCGCCGCCTGCACCGCCCTGCAAGCACGGCCGAGGCTGAACATCGGGATCACTGATCCTCTTTTTTCACTCCCAGAGGCCGCGGGGCGGGGCGCGCGATGTAATGACGTCATCGCCCCCTTTTCCCCCCTCCCCCCACTCTGCAGTGAGCGGCCACCGCCCAGAGTAAAGAGGAGGGCAGCAGGTGTCCGGGAGTTTTAGTTTTATTTTTTTTTTAAACTACTTTCTGTCCCTCGCTCCCTATACTGCCCCTGCCCTGGCTATATACTGCCCCTCCCCGGGCTGCCTTAAACTGCCCCTGCCCTGGCTGCCTATACTGCCCCCCGGGCTATATTTTCCCCCGCCCTGGCTATAACTCCCCTGCCCTGCCCGGCTGCCTATACTCCCCCTGCCCGGCTAATAGGGGCCCTCCTGGTTGCCTAACTGCTCCCCCGGCTGCCATACTGCCCCCCCCCCGGGCGCCTAACTGCCCCCCCCTAGCTGCCTATACCCCCCCTCCCTAGCGCCTATACTGCCCCTTGCCGGCTATATACTGCCCCTGCCCTAGCTGCCTATACTCCCCTCCCCCGCATATACGCCCTGCCTGGCTATATACTGCCCCTCCCCTAGCTCCCCTATACTGCCCTGCCCCAAAAACTGACCCTGCCTGGCTCCTATACTGCCCCGCCCGGGCTATATACTGCCCCCCCCATATACTGCCCCGCTCTGCCCTGGCTATATACTGCCCCTGCGGGGGCTATATACTGGCCCCTGCCCTGGCTATATAATGCCCCCCCCCCGCCCGGCTATATACTCCCCTGCCCTGCTGCCTATACTGCCCCGCCCTGCTGCCTATACTGCCCCTGCCCTGGCTATTACTGCCCCTGCCCTAGCGTTTATACTCCCCTGCCCTGGTATAACCCCCTCCCCACGCCTATATCCCCCTCCCTGGCATATACTCCCCCCTGCTCGGGCTGCCTAAAGCCCTGCCCCATATACTCCCCCTGCCCGGCTATATACTCCCCCTGCCCTGGGGGGAAAATAGCCCGCCCTGGTGCCTATAATAGCCCTGCCCTGGCTATATACTGCCCCTCCCCGGGCTATATACCCCCCTCCCGGCTCCCTAAATACCCTACCCTGGCTATATACTGCCCCTGCCCGGGCTGCCTAAAATACCCCTCCCCGGGCATAACTGCCCCTGCCCGGCTGCCAAAATAGCCCCCCCTGGCTAATACTGCCCCCCCCCTGGCTGCCATAATACCCCCCTGGCTATATAATGCCCCTCCCCTGGCTATATGATGCCCCCCTGGCTGCCTATACCTCCCTGGCTGCCTAAATAGCACTGCCTCCCATACACGCCCGGGCTGCCTATAACTGCCTGCCTCCTATTACTGTCCCTGTCTGCCGGTTCTAAGGCCCTGTCTGCCTGTATACTGTCCCTGCCTGTATACTGCCCGCCCCCTTTTATACGTCCCTGCCTGCCGCAAAGGGCCCCCTGCCTGCCTGCATACTGGCCCTGCCTGCCTAATGGGGTTTCTACCTATTTACTTCCACTTATCTGACATTTTTAATTTTTTTTTAGGGTCTAACATACCTTTTTGGGGGAATTTAAAGGGAGAGTGCGGGGAAGAGAGAGGATCAAAGATTATTTGTTTAAATTCTACAGGGACAGTAGTGACCACTAGAAAAACATTGCATGCTTACCGAACAAAGAGAAAGGAAGGGAAAAACAAGGGGAAGGGGTCATGGAGGTTTGTGCCAGAAGGGGGAAGAAAAGGAAAGAGAACAACTCCCATCAGAGAGACATCTCCCGAGAGTCCCTTCTGTCAGGGGAAAATTTTATTCTATGTTTATCAGTGCTGATTCTGTGATGGGGACCTGACTACTGGGGATGGATTGGTGGGGCTGTAGGTTTTGTTGGTGCTTATTGTGTCAGGTGGGCTTGTCCCTGATTGTAAAGCAAGTCCACCCCGACTCTGTGATGAGGGTTTCTCTGCACCATGTTTTTTCTCTTGCTTGTTTGGGGAGGGGGCTCTCACACAGAGCGGTTTTTGGTGCATTTTTGATGGTTTTTTTGTGGAGAAATGTTCACATTAACAAATCTCCTTTCTGCACAAAACCCCCACCGAAAACCCATCAAAAATGCACCAAAAAAGCTCCGTGTGAAAGCACCCCTTTTTGTGTTTATTTTAGAAAGGGCGAGGTGCGAAACAAGGGGCATTTTTTAAGCGGAAAATTGGGGATGTGGGCTGCTGGGGCTTTTAGGGCTGATTTTTATTCCCCGTCCGGCCCGGGGTGAACCCATGCCCCTTGCACTCTACTCTCTCCCCTAAAGGCATACTGATTTTTTCAAAATTTTGTAGGGTGGTTTTTTCCCCAAAAAACCTTTTTTTCCCAAACATAACAAAATCTCTGCCTAAACTTCAAATAAGCCACTTTTAAATTAATGCCTGAGGGTTGGAATATCATGGAAATGCCAGTGAAGTTACATTATTAAAGAAAATCAAAAGAACAGGATTGGGGGGGCACACCTTTTGAGAAAATGGTATTTGTGGAAAGGTGCACCCGAGGGGACCAATTTAAAAAGGTTAAAAGATCCCGGCTCACAAGATGGGTGAAGTGGTGATTAAGAAAAAACTTTTTTTAGTAACAGGTGCTCCAAGAATCATTCGCTATGCATCCCCCGTTCAATACTTGACAAAGGCTTTGTGAACCAAAATGCATGATTACTTACTCATT
>JAODAL010030229.1:0-50287 GCA_025379985.1 Phyllomedusa bahiana | reverse complement strand
TTTTCCGTGCGCAGTTCACTGTGTGAATACAATGCGGACCGACCATTCAAATCAATGGCCATCAGTTACACAATTTTTTTGAAAAACAGGGGAACCCCGAGTAGAAACCCTTGTTTAAAATCCATCACATAAAACAAAACCCTTACCCTTTTTCCCAAAAACCCCCTTTTTAAAAACGGAAATTTTTAACCTTGAAATTTTTATCTATTGAACTGTTTGAAAGCGGGTTTTGCTGGGGCCAGGTGAAAGCGTTGTTTTATGATTTTTTTTTTCCATTGAACAAAAGGGTATGTTTACCCCGGGTTATTTTTCCCGCGTATTTCGGTACAAATTTCGCACATTTCCAGTGTCTAAAGTTTTGTTGCTTTTTATATTGGAGCACTTCCTTTGTTGTTTTCCCTTTGGTTTTGGAAACCCCCAGGAGGCCAGGGTTTATCAAAAATTAAGCTTAGCCTGGTTCAGACGAAGAAAAAACATTTTTAGTTGTAGAAATTTCTGCCAGGGAATCTCCCTGATTTTTGAGCGGGGCCCCCAACCTTTGGGGGGGGTACAGGAAATACTCCTGTCCCGGGCCCAGGCCGACCCTATGAAGCAAGGGGGGGGCCCCCCCCCCCCCCCACCGTTTTTTGGCCCCCCCCCCTGGTAACCGCCCCCTTGCTTCATTGCATTGATGAGAGAACAGGCCTTCCTATTCCAGGATACGGAAAGCTTTGGGGGGCCCCTTTGCCCGCTGTGTGTGGGGGGCCCCCGGGGGTTGCAGCGGTTTGATGAGGGGGGCCCCACCAACGGGCGGCCCCGGTCACGCTGGGGCTAAATGACACGCGCAGAGGGCTCTTACTATCCTGCGTGCGGTGACCCAGAGAAGGAAGGCCCTTTCTTGCATCCCGGCGGGCGGGACAGTTTTCGAAATCAGTGAGGCCCCCCCCCCAAATTGGGGTGGCTTCACTTTTTTTCCAAATTCTCAAAACATCCCGCAAAAAAAGAGACAAGAGGGCCCAGAAAAAAAAGAGACAAGTTTGAGAGAACAAGAGGCAAAAGGAGAGAAAAGAGGAGAGCCAAGAGAAAAGGAGAGGAAGAGACAAGAGAGAAGAGAAAAGAGTGAGCGGCCCAGAAAAAGAGGAGAGATAAAAGGGAGAGAGAGAGAGACAAGAGGGGACAGCCCAAACCCAAGAAAATAAAGAGAGACTCAAGAGGCAAAAGGAGAGCAAGAGAGGGGATACAAGGGGAGAGAAAGAAGAGAAAGACAAACAATAGAGAAAGAGACAAGAAAAGAGAAGAGAAAAGCAAAAGAGACAGACAAAAAAGAAACAAGAGAGAGAGAAAACAAGGGGTTCGAAAGGAGAGAAAAGGAGAAGACAGACAAAACAAGAGGGGAAGAGACAAGGGGGGGTTTAAAAGAGAGAGAGAAGAGCCCAAGAGGAGACAGACAAACAAGAGATAAAAACAGAGAAGAGAAAAGAGAGGAGAGAGAGACAAAGAGGGGGAAGGGGAAAGGGACAAAAAAGAGCCCAAGTGAAAAAGACATAAAGAAAAGAGAAGAAGAGGAAAGAAAAAGAAGGGGAAAACCGGCTTGGTTACAGGCGGGAAAGGGGTAAGTTGTTTAAAATCAATTTTAGCTGCAATTGGAGTCCGGGCCCTCCTTTTTCGGGGGGGTGGAGCCCCGACCCGTCTACCACTTTCCCCATTTGGTATCTCCCTGCCCCCAGCTACTTGTTTGGTACCTACCCCCTACCTACCCAGGTCCCAAACCTTCCCAAACCTGTACCCCACCTGCCTGCCCTCCCCTTTTGCCCCACCCGGCTATTTGGGGTCCCCATCTCCTGCCGGCTACCTACCTTCCTGCCCGCCCCCCGGGCCTAGCAGACTTAAACCTCCCCCACCCCGATTTAACCCACCGGGCCTGCCGGGGAAACCCAAACACCCCCTGGCTTTGCCCTACCCCCCCGGGCCTGTTTTGGTCCCTACCCTTCCCCCTTTGGTTTACCTACCTTTCCCTCCGTTGGGTTTCCTACCCCAGGCTCCCAAACCCCGCCTGGCTATTTAAACTTGCCTACCTGACTCCCCACCTGCCTCCGGTTTCCTACACACCCAGCTACCTACCCTACCTGGTTTCCCTACCCCAGCTAATCCCTACCCCACACTGTTTGGATTTCCTACCAAACCCGCCCGGGCTACCAACCCAGTACCTCCCCGCATGTCCGGCCCCCCAACCCAGCGGGCTCCCCTTCAAAACCGGTTTTCCCCGGGGGGCAAACCCACCTGCCTGGCTGAAAACCTTACCCCCCTGCTCGCTATCTAACCCCCCAGTCGTTTTGCTAAAAAACCCGACAAACCTAATCCCCAAACCAAATTTACCTAAATACTACTACCCCACCTCCCTTTCCCTGGCTACCTACTCCCCTCCCCTCCCTACTGGGGGGTACACTTACTATCCCCCAAAAAAAACCCCCCCCGGTACCTAATTTTTAAAAGGGAGTGGATTATATTTAAAATTTACAGGAAAACCTTGGGGGGAATTAAAAACCATTATGGGCACAAAGGGGTTGGGGAGTTTGTAATGGGGAGGGGAAAACAGGAAAGGAAAGAGATATAAAAAGTAAAGGGATTTCCTAGGTGTTTGTTTTGTGTTTTCGCAAGGACAAGTGGTGGACGGAGAAGTTCATCATGGAGGTCTGGAGCCGAATAGAGAAGGAGAAGAAAAGAGAAAGTGAACGAATCCTCAGACAAGATGTCACCTGTGAGTCACTAAATGTAATTCATTGTTTACACTTGTATCTACCAATATATGGTCACTGTTTGGCAGTAATATTGGTCTTATTGTAATGAATTATTTTCAGTGACAGTATGGTGGTAATATTCAACATCTTTATGGTGGAGATATGTGGTGATGATGTGGCGGTATTGCTTGCTCTTTGGTATAGGTTGTTTGGTAATATTGGTCTTGGTATACTGTTTGATTCAATAACATGATAGTGGTGATCATGTAGCGGTATTTGCTGGCCTTGTATTTGTACTGGACCCCGCCAATACATAATAAAAACGTATGTTGTAAAGTCCAACAAGAACTAAATAGAAAAACAATGGCGCAATGGCGCCATTGGAGGGCGTGGCGATGGGATTGCTGGGGGCGGAGTTTAAGGGGGGCCCCAGATGCTTCAGCTGCATGGGGCCCTGAAATTTCTATTGGCGGCCCTGGGTATGTGTGAACTGTGCACATGCTGGACATTTATTTGGAGGGTGTATGGTGTGTATCTTTCTGCTTGGATCACACTTGTAGCCACAAATAATTAAACGTATTTTTGTTTTTTTTATGAAAAACTACACAAAATTTCATAAAGATACTTATGTGTATAAACTAATGAGTGTCTTCTTAACAATTTGCCAGCAATCTCTTTCAGAAAATATTTAAGTATGGGAATTTAGTATGATTTGTTTACATTTTATAATTTAGGTTTTATTTGTACATCTCAGAAGTGTGTCTGATTTCAAGACATGCAAAATGTCCAAAAATTAAACATCAATGTCAGTTTAGCTTAATAAGAGTTATTTCACTTTTCTTGGTTTTCTGTACACAATTGTGTCTTCATTCTGAACAACATTCATATAGAGTAAATTTAGTTACAACAGAATGGATGAAAATATTGTGTTTTATATATTGAGTTTTACCCATTGAATGAACAGTAATTTCATTAACTTCTCATAAATCACATTATATTTACATTAATTTTACACTTAATTATCATTGTTGACCTTAAAAACCAGTACATTTTGTGTGTGACAACGTGAACATATGTTTAGTTGCTATTCTGAGGATACCACTCAGAGCTTCAGCCATTAATGTTTCTAACTTCTGGGCCAATTTATTGCACAACACGTTTTGATGGAAATACTTAGGCCTCGAGCTAGAATTTTACAGTCTTCTACTGAGCCATTACTTAGAATTTATCATCAAACAGCAATTTGACCTCATTTAGAATTCTTTAACTTTTTCCTTTTTTCTTGGATGAGTAACTTTTCAAATCTACTCTTTGCATCTCTGTAATCTTCATAACAGATGAATCGTAAAAAATAAAGCACAAGTTTCTGTAATGTAATCATATTTCTGCACTGAAGGCATTCACAAAGGTAGCAGCATAGCAACAGGACACATATGGCCAGAAGCAGATATGCATCTGTGTCCAATATACAGTAGTTCAAATCACACAGATATGCAAACGTGTAAGCGTGCACATAAACATTCATAGATCAAATAGATAAAAATAAGATTTTCTTAATGTGGTTTTCCAAGCTAATAAAATAAGAATGAATATTCACCATGTGACATATCCATAAATCAGAAGTAGTAAACTTTAATTCTCATAATCTTCCTAGATATGTATGGCACCTTTGTTATGATGCTGCCAGTGCTTGCTGAGGGTGGTATTACATTGTGAAGTATTACAGTTCCCACAATCGTCAAGACAAGTCCAAGACAAGCTATGTTTACTCTATTATAACCTGACTGTATACATTGAATTACCCTTTCCCTGATATGCCAACAAATAACAGCGACAGAGCCACAAAATATGATGTGAATTGCTGTGACATGAGATTGATATAAAATTATCCACGGTGCACAAAAACTAATGGTAGGTATGCTGTTAAAACAGAAAAACTTTATTAAATAACATAGAAAACACAAATGGAAAAAAATAGGTGACAATATTCACTGCAGAAATAAAGTAGTGAACGTAGACCAAAATGGCGGCCGTACTAGGCTCTGAAGTACAATTTTGTAACAACTGGGAAATGAAACAAATTCTGGAGCACATATATAGTGGAATATTTAAGTGACTAATGCCTTTTGTCTTTATGAGAACCAGTTTACCAGTATATTCCATTAGGTTGTAGATACTTGTAGTCCTGCTGTTGGTACGGAAATTGTCTTTACGTTAATAGAAGAATAAGTCTCCCAGTACTTGTATAGTCTCATATTTGTCGTGATTTATAGCTCCTCTTGACTTTGCTTTAGCACGATTCAGGTATTTTTTTGTAAGGCAGTAATTGTGGTTGAAGCACACAGCATTTCAGTCCTACTCAGATAACATTTTGGTTCTGCTATAGACCTTCTACAGTAACCACTGCCAAAAGGAGAACAATGTCTGGGAGCCAAGAGAGGTGACCTCTCTCTGCAATGAATACTGGCAACTATTATTTTCCATTTGTGTTTTCTATGTGATCTAATAAAGTTTTTCTATTTTTATGCCATATCTACCATTATTTTTTGTGTGCCGTGGATAACTTTATATCACTGACCCCAGGCTCTTATTTAGAACCCTTTTTCCACTGAGATCCTATCACATACATTACGGTGTGTGACTCTATCACTACTTTCAGATGTGATAGGAGATATCCAGTACATCATGGACAGGTGATATAACTACATATTTAGTGAACCATACATCACAAAAGCAGGAGATAAACACCAGGACTATGGTCATGTGTCTTCGTGCAAGACTTGCTCACAGAGCTTTCACAGTTAAAGACACCCTATTTGTAAATTATTATCCTACTGCTAGCAACCTATATTCATTTTTAAGATTTTTACTTAATAGAGTGGTTTTTAATGGATTGTTGGACCCTCAATGATCAATTACTTGAGACAACTTGAGTCCCTGCGTTAGCCCTATTATTCCCTGTCTATACAGGGAATATACCACCCCAAAAAAGCAAGATAGCCCTGAATCCAAATCTAATCTAGAGTTCATAAATCTAAATCCTGATGCATTTCCTTGCATTTCATATGGTTCATCAGGGGATATAGTGATTGCTAGAAAAGGTAGATCTCGGTGTGCATAACAGTGTGCATCATCATTACATGGGCCAGCAGTTTGCATAAGATACTCTAAAATGGAAAAAGAATCAGCGATAAATTACTTGGCTATAAATCAGAAGCATGTTCTGGTAGGATAGCCTGTGGTCTGTTCTACACTGCATGCGCTGCTCTGAACAATGACTTCTGCATTTCAGAAGACCTGAGAGAGTGCAGTCCAGCTCCATATTGTGATAGTTACTGAACAGAGATCCCCATATTGAGCATGTGCCATCCCAATGGTCAACGTATACGTGTCAAAATGTCTTGAACATGTGCGTTCCAGCGTCATGTGGGAGATATTTGAAAAGAGGGAAAATGCAGCACATGCCAAGATGGGCTACTCTCAATAGTCCATATACTCTCAGTGGAACATTTGGTTAGCTTTGATTAGATACATAAAGGGACATGTATGAGAAGTGCGTTACCTCGACAGTCGTACTCAGTAAGTTAGTGTACCATTTATCAGTATGCATGAAAGTGTCTCACAGCACTTTGTAAATGTGTGCCGTTGCGAGACACATTTATGCACCAAAAAGTGGCACATAGAGTGTATGCAACAACATTTTTCTCAGCATCACCACTATGTAATTGGCATGGATTGATACAACATTTTTCTGCCACATTTTGTAAAGACACATAAATGTGGCACATCGTACGAATCTGCTACGACAATCCCCTCTCCTCCCTTTCCGCCATAGAATTGGCACATACAAAAGTGTTGGGTCTGTTGCAGGATGTACAGATTTTGGAGTTCATACATCTGTCGTGCTAGGCTACGACAGGTTTTTTTGCTCAAATCACACCATAAAACTGCCGCCGTCCCGTTCACACATGTAGCCCATAGTGTTACATCTTGTTACATATTGTAAAGCAGATACAGAGTATCAAGAGACACCATAAAAGATATCCAAGCCCCATCAAAGCACATTCTATAGTTCATGCACTCTAAAAAAATTTATATTACTAATGTATTAAAAGATAAAGGTCCTAGTCATACTCAAAATATAAACTTTATATTAACTCAAACAATTTACCACCGACAAAGAAAGAAAGGCTACAAAAAAATCAAAAACGTATACGATATTTCATGTTCCCCTTTCAGTATCCAGATCAGAATTATTGAATTCCGTCGGGAACAGGCAGCAGGAAAAAGTTATGGTGATATTTATGAAACTTGGGGCCGGTGCGCTAGTTCTTAAATCGAGTATGTATGAAAGCGTGTTATGCGGCAAACATTGGTGCACAGAGTGTTATGCGGCAAACATTTTAGCGCATAAAGGGGCAAATTGTATGAAATTTGCCGTTTAAACACCAAATTTAATGCGCGTTATAGTAGCATAGAATGTGCCTGATTTATTAACCCGCTCTACAGTGGGTCATAAATCAGGCGCATTCTAACGCTAGGACGACATTTCTTGCTTAGGTAAACCACTTTGGAAGTGGTTTACCTGTTCCAGCATTAATGCACCTAGTATTGCCGTAGCGAATCTATAGCTTCATACGGTCCTAGTGCGTCCCTCATCCCACACCCCTCCCTCTCGAAATCAGGCGCATTACAAAGTACCAATTGAGCTCTGTAATGTGCCTGATAATGGTGTTCGGGATGGTTTTCAGTAACGTGAACTGGGCTGTGCCTTGTTCGGCTGAAAAGACGCCAGACTTCTGGCTCAACCCTGTTCATACATGTCCTCCAAAGTGTTAGGCGCCAAACTTTATCTCAGACTTGTTATGGATTTCTATGGCAGTTTCCCACCAAAGTTTGGTGCACTCAAAAGTGTTATGTCTAATGCAGACTGCACCAAGTTTTGGAGTACAGCTATTCATACATCTGTCGGACAGGGCTACAACAGTTTTTTGGCTCAAAGTACGCCAGAAAACTGGCACAGCCTCGTTCATGCAATGCTCCCTGAGTCTCTTGTAAATCCACTGAGCTTCTTTATCCCTTTAATGCCAACACCAGTATAATGGCATTTTAACAATGTGGACCAAGAGACAGTTTTTTGCTGTATAGGGAGAGATCCAATTTTTTAAAAAAAAAATATAAATAAACATTATAGCAAAAAATATCTGATAATATTACTGTCAGGGGAATTGTTTTCCAAATTTTAACCCTAATTACAAAACAGCAGAGACTCCAGCAATTGGTCTCCTCACTTCCCAGACGTTTACAGAATGTTGTAAAAGGAAGAGAGGATGTTATACAATGGTAGACAGGTCCTGTCCCAATTTATTTGAGAGGTGTTGCTTCCATCAATTTTTTAAATGAAATGGAAAAATGTCTAACTTTCAACGTCTGATATGTGTTCTATGTTCAAGTGTGAATAAAATCTAGCTATAAGACATTTCCAAGGCATTACATCTTTTTTGCATTTTACAGTGCACCCAAACTTTTATGGAATTTGTTTTGCAATCCATTAGTGTAATTAGAAGAGTATCTGGGGAGGGGATAGTGGAAATGTGCCTTGGACTGTGTACTACAGAGACCTTGATCAAGACAGCAAACTGAATTATTACCATAGATAGAGGAGAGCAATGTGAGAGCATGACAATGTGAATAAAAATATGCACAATTTTAAGCTATGGCTACATTCAAAGAAACAAAAAAATGTAATTTTACAGTCACATGAAAGGAAACACTTAGGAATTGTTCAAAAACAGCTATATTCACAATAAGTTTTATTTTTTCACTGGAAAAATCCTTTGTGGCTTTTGCAGCAAAAATCCGAGGCACAACCTGTAAATTTTCACTTTGGAGGGCCATAGTTTTGGATATGGATTATCCCATTGTAATGGAGCTTATCTTCATCTATGCTTCATAATCCAATTTGATGGAATTGTATATAAAAGAATTGACATGTCACTTCTCTTTTTACACACTGTGCATTTTCAAATCTAAGCTAAAGATCACAATGTGAACTACATTGGGGATTCCAATTAAACACAATGGGATAAAGATCCCACACAGTTTTCATATAGTTTGTTAAAAAAAAAAACTCAGTGTGAACATAATCTTAAGGTTTAAAGATAGTTTCTCAGTAAAAAAAATGTGCTTCTTAATTTGATGTATTTCCTATTTGTGTAGTATCTTATTATTTGTGCTAACAAAGTAACATCTTAGCACAACATGTGGCTTAAATGAACAACTGAACTGCAGTTATCTATAGCTGTTTAACATAGCCACCTGCCGAGAAAAAAAACAGAAAATACCATAAAATTAAGTAATATTTCAAAGGCTATCATCCTAACGCTTACTCCTAATATACTGATAGGGCCCAGTGGTGTCCGATTGGGCCAGTATGTTTAAGCATACTTTTTTTTTACTGTATTGAATAGTATAGTAGACTTCACGGTAGAGTATTCTGAGGCTTACAGCAATAATACATTCTATTGGCGTAGACAGTCCTATGGTTAAATGTATATTTCTATACTCCTATACAGAGGCATACATTGGAGCCTTCCATCAGAATTAGCGAAGAGCGAGCAGTAAAAAGTTCTAGTTTGATTAGAACCTCGAACTTTAGTGTTGTTAGATTCAAGGTTCTATTCGAACTAGAACTCGAACCCCATTAAAGTCAATGGGAGAAGATGTTCTGGTTAATTTTTATACCTATACAGGTGAGGAAAAGCTGGAATTACCATCCATAACAGTAAACTGGATACATGGTACAACTTAGTAAAGAAAATTAAGAGTGACAGAAAAAAATTGAGAGGTTAAAATACCTCATTCCCTTCAATGGCTAACTGAAAAGATGAGGACAGCTTGCAAGCAGGGGCGTAGCTATATGAGGTGCAGCGGTAGCAGCTGCTATGGGGCCCTGCATCCTGAGGGGGCCCAAAAACCCTTTGACACATAGGAGACTGAACTTTTGGACACTGAGTATGATTTAAAAAAAAAATCCAAGCGCTCTGTATAGTATATATCGATGTACAACCTCAATTCCAAAAATGTTGGGACACTAAACAAATTAAGAATAAAAAATGAATGCAATGATGTGGAGGTGCCAACATCTAATATTTTATTCAGAATAGAACATAGATGACAGATCAAAGTTTAATCTGAGTAAACGTAACATTTTAAAGGAAAAATATGTTGATTCAAAATTTCAGTGTCTACAAATGCCAAAAAAGTTGGGACAAGTAGCAATAAGCGGCTGGAAAAATGACATTGAACATATAACGAACAGTTGGAAGACCAATCAACATTAATTAGGTGAATTGCCAACATGATTGGGTATAAAAAGAGTTACTCAGAGTGCCAGTGTCTCTCTAAAGCCAAGATGGTAAGAGGATCACCAATTCCACCATTGTTGCGCAGAAAGATAGTGCAGCAATACCAGGATGGTGTTACCCAGCGTAAAATAGCAAAGACTTTAAAGTTATCATCATCAACCATACATAACATCATCAAAAGATTCAGAGAATCTGGAACAATCGCTGTGCGTAAGGGTCAAGGCCGTAAAATTCTACTAGATGCTCGTGATCTCTGGGCCCTTAAACGTCACTGCACCTCAAACAGGAATGCCACTGTCAAGGAAATAACAGAATGGGCTCAGGAATACTTCCAGAAAGCATTGTCAGTGAACACAATCCACCGTGCCATCCGCCGTTGCCAGCTGAAACTCTACAGTGCAAAGAGGAAGCTATTTCTAAGCAAGCTCCACAAGCTCAGCCATTTGCACTGGGCCAGAGGTCATTTAAAATGGAGTGTGGCAAAATGGAAAACTGTTCTGTGGTCAGATGAGTCACGATTTGAAGTTCTTTATGGAACAGTGGGACGCCATGTCATCCGGACCAGAGAGGACAAGGACAACCCAAGTTGTTAACTACGCTCCGTTCAGAACCCTTCATCACTTATGGTATGAGGTTGCATGAGTGCTTGTGGCATGGGCAGCTTGCATGTCTGGAAAGGCACCATTAAAGCAGAGAGCTATGTTCAGGTTCTAGAACAACATATGCTCCCACCTAGACGTCATCATTTTCAGGGAAGAACCTGCATTTTTCAAGATGATAATGCCAGACCACATTCTGTAGCAATCACAACATCATGGCTACGTAGGAGAAGGATCCGGATACTGAAATGGCCAGCCTGCTGTCCAGATCTTTCACCTATAGAGAACATTTGGCGCATCATAAAGAGGAAGGTGCGACAAAAGGCCCAAGACGATTGAACAGTTAGAGGCCTGTATTAGACATTAATGGGAGAGTATTCCTATTTCTAAACTTGAGATACTGGTCTCCTTTGTCCCCAGACGTCTGTTGACTGTTGTAAGAAGAAGCGGGGATGCCACACAGTGGTAAAAATGGCATGCTCCCAACTTTTTGGGATTTGTTGACGCAATGAAATTTTGAAACAACATATTTTGCACTTAAAATGATACATGCTCTCAGTTTAAAGTTTTGATCTGTTATTTGTGTTCTATTCTGAATATAATATTAGATGTTGGCACCTCCACATCATTGCAGTCAGTTTTTATTCACAATTTGTTTAATGTCCCAACTTTTTTGGAATTGAGGTTGTATATGAAAGTTAGGCGTTATGTGAGCCTGCATATGCGCCAAATAACAGCTTCTGTGTGTGGGAAAGATGCAGCCAGCAATACCAAACTCCCTAACAATTGATGTCTATGGAGAGGACGATGCTATCTAACTAAGAGCAGTTTGTACATTACAGAGAGTGAGCTGAAAATGGCGTTCACAAAGCAGTACAGTGAAATATATAACATGTTGATTTTAGCAGCCAATGAGAGCCCTACACCTCAGCGATTACGTTTTTTTTACACTTCTCTGTGCTCTGCACTGATTGGATGGCCACCTAAAGTGCATAAATGTGATTGGATGGCCGCCAAAAGTGCAGAAAGCCGATGAAAATTGCATGTCGAACTAGAACTTTACTCGAACAAACAGTAAAATGTTCGGTTCAGTTCGAGTTCTAAACATTTGAGAAGTTCTACTAGAACTTAACTTTTCTAGGACAGTTCGGTCAACACTAATCAGAATTATGTCAAAATCTCCTCTTGACATCTTCCCCAAAGAGAAAGTTAAAATAAAGTGTGAACAGAGTCTTAATAGAGTATTGCCCACTTATAGTCTCATATATAATATCAGTTGCTTGGCACCTTCTGTTTATATTGTTTACTATTGCTGGGTATGTACATAAATAACAAAATCCACTAAGCACCCGCAAAGAAATTAATCATGATCAAATGCTTAATCAAAACGTATAAATTTATTCTGAAGTGACCAATTGAGACATAAACGTTTTCGGCGCTTGCATCTTCAATCCTACTGAGCTGCGGCCAGTGTACCTGCTTTCAATAACCCGCCGGTCCTACTTTTGTACACAATAAGAGCGACACATCTGATGAAGGTCTAAATTGGACCGAAAACGTTTATGTCTAAATTGGTCGCTTCAGAATAAATTTATACGTTTTGATTAAGCATTTGATTATGATTAATTTCTTTGCGGGTGCATACGAATAGTGGATTTCGTTACTTATAGTCTCAAGCATCTAAAGTGTCGCAGAGACCACCAGGTAATCCGTCAAAATTTATTTTTTTGCATTACTTCCCATTTTGTAAGGCATAAAAAATGATGTATAATTCCCAAAACTCAGCTCTTCAGTTTTAATGACTATTGTGTAACCTATGAATAAAAATCAATCTAAACAAATCAAACAAACATGGATGAAATACTTACTTATTCTATGCTGGGTAAGCTCATGAAGGTTGCATTCTGGGGATGAAATCTTGTTTTTTAACGACTTCATTAGCACCTTATCGAGTTCCTTCAAGGTATACACATTAAAAGCCTGAAATCAACACATAAAAAAGAGAATGAGTAACATCTAACAGGTCATAAAATGTAGAAAATGTTAATCAAACACCAAGAGATAACCGACAACCTTTTAACCCCTTAAAGACCCAGCCTGTTTTGACCTTCCTGACACAGCCCTATTTTTGAAATCTGGCATGTGTCACTTTATGTAAGAATAACTTTTTCACACTTTTACCTATCCATGTGATTCAGAGACTGTTTTCTCGTGACACATTGTGCTTTAAGTTAGTAAGAAATTTTGATCCATACAATCCTTGCTTGTTTGTGAAAAATGTAAAAATTTCATGAAAATTTAGAAAAATTTGTCATTTTGAAAGTTCCATAATTTCTGTGTGCAAGACATATAATTATTCACCACAAACTAGTTTATAACTAGCATCTACCATATGTCTACTATAGGTTGGCATCAATTTTTCAATGTTTTTTTTTTTTACGACAGTAGAGGGCTTAGAAATTTAGTAATTTCTCACATTTTCAAGAAAATTTGCAATATACATTTTTTTAGTGACCAGTCCAGTTCTGACGTGGCTTTGAAGGGCCTGTATGTTAGATACCTCCATAAATGACTCCATCTAAGAAACTAAACCCCTTGAAGTATTTACAACAGTGTTTAAGAAGTTTGATAAGCCTTTAGGTATTTCACAGAAATTAAAGCACAGTGGAGGTGAAATTTCAAAATTTCACTATTTTTGATATTTATCCATTATTCACTGGAATACGGTAAATGTGACTAGGTAAATGCAATGTAATATCAATTCCCCCAGGTCTCCCGTTTTTAGCGATATCCCATATGTGGCCCTACTGCATTATTTGGCTCAACCACAAGCCCCAGAGTAGGAAGAGCACCTACTGGAATCTGGGGTCTCATTTTCATTACGATTTTATTTAGGTACCATTTCAGGTTTGAGGACACCCTAAGGTGCTAAAACTTAATAAACACCCCTACAAAGACCCCATATTGGAAACTACACCCTTAATGAATATATCCAGGGAAGCAGTGAGTATATAGATCCCACAGGTGATTCACAATTTTTTAGCATTAGGCTGTGAAAATGAAAAAAAAACATTTTTCCAATAATCTGCAATTTTAGCTTAAAATGTTTCATATTTACATGGAATCCCAGAAAAAAGAACTCTGAAATTTTATTGTGCACGTTCTTCCAAGTTCGGCAATGCCCTATATGCGGGTGTAAACTGCTGTTTTGGCGCATGGCTGGGCAAACAAGGGAGGGATCGCTATTTGGATTTTGGAACGCAGATTTCGGTGGGGCCATGTCACATTTCAAAGCCCCCAAAGTAGCAGAACAGGTGAAACCTTCCAGAAGTGGCCCCATTTTGGATTCAACACCCCTCAGAGATCTCATCTAGGGGTGTACTGTGCATTTTGGATGCACAGGTGTTCCATAGTTTTTTTTACCACTGGGCCTTGAAAATGGGGAGAAAAAAAGAAGTTCAGTCATTGTTTTTTGGGTTTCAACTTTACAGCATTCGCCGTGCAGTGTAAATGACAGGATAACTTTACTATGGAGATCGGTACAGTTACAATGATATAGATTTTATATAGTTTTTTCTGTTTTATTACTTTTACACAATAGAAATATGTCTATAAAAAATTGAGTTTTTATGTTGTCCTATTCTGACAGCCAAAACTTTTTTATGTTGCTGTGAGCAGAGCTGTGTATGGGCTTGTTTTTTGCGGGATGAGTTGAAGTTTTTATTGGTACCATTATGCGGTGCATATGAGGCTAGTGTTTTTTATTTTTATTTTTTATAGCGGTCAATGTACGGTATATATGACATGCTAGCATTACTCAGCAGGTTGATACGATTACAGCAATACCAAATTTGTATATTTTTTTTTTGTGTTTTACTGCTTTCATACAATAAAAACACTTTTATTGAACCAGGAAATTTTTGCATCGCCATAGTCTGAGAGCCATAACTTTTTAATTTTTCCATGTTTAGAGCTGTGTAGGGGCTTTTTTTTGCAGGATTAGTTGACATTTTTATTAGTATAATTTTTTGGGGGGACAAGGCTTTTTGTTCGCTTTTAAATCCATTTTTTGGAAGGCAGAGTGAAGAAAAAACTGCAATCCTAGTAGTGTTTTTTTATTTTTAACAGCGCTCACCATGCAGTATCCATGATAAGTTAGTTTTACTCTTTGGTCCGACACGATTATGATGATATCCTGTTTCTAACGTTTTTTATGTTGAAGCAGTTTTTAGTGTGTTTTTAGTGTGTAAAACAATATTTATGTATCGCTGTCTTCTGAGAGCCATCATTTTTTTATTTTTCCGTAAGCAGATCTGTGTAAGCACTTTTTTTTTTTTGCGGGATGAACTGACTTTTTAATTGTAACAACTTTGGCATTTATAGGAGTTTTTGATCGCTTTTTATTCCATTTTATGTGCTACGGTATATACAAAAATCTTAACAATGTGATTTTTTTTTTTACGGCATTCAGTGTACGGGTTAATTAGCATGACAGATTTATAGGGGAGGTCGTTACACACGCGGTGATACCAAATATGGGAAAAGGGCGGTATGCGTGTTTTTATTTTATTTTTCGTATTTGTGTTTTACTTGTTTTTCACTTTTTTTACTTTTTCACATTATTTTTTTTACTTTTCCCCATATCGAATTGAATGAGAGATCTGAAGATCTCTCATTCAATAAGAATCAGTACATAGCTTGCTGCTATGTACTGGTTTCTATGGCAACTGTCAGTCACGATGCCTGGCCATGCCCACAGGGCACGGCCGGGCATCGTGACGTCACAGACAACCCGGAAGGCATTCTATGCCTTCCGTACTATCTGTCAGAAGGCAGGAGCTGCACGGATCGCGCGATCCATGCAGTTGCTGCCGCCGACAGAGGCGCAGGAGGAGATCGCTCCTCCTGTGTCACTCTTAATTATTGCGACCTATCGGTCGCGATAATTAAGGGGTTAACCGCTCCCACCCGAGTGATCTTGGGTCGGGGCCGACGCTGTGGGATGTAATATACCGCTGACATACCGCGCCGATCGCGCGAACTTTGTTTTAGAGTGCGCGCGATCCTCAGGACGTATGCATACGTCCAGGTGCGTGAACCCACCAAACGACCTGGACGTATGCATATGTCCAAGGTCGTTAAGGGGTTAAAGAGTAATCAAATCAATATTGTGCCCTGAGAGAGACTATTGTACATAAGGATGAGAAACAGAATATATACATTCCCTTAAGTCTTTGTCAGAAGCACAATGATGCGGATTTCTCCACCCTGCAGACTGATAGAGGAGATGAAATTTTTATTGCGGCGACTATACCAGAAATTTTAGCCGAATACTCTTAAAGGGTTTTTTCACCACAATGAATGGCTTTAGGCATGTAGTCAAAGGTAAATAAAGATTATTACTAAATACATTGCTGTTCTGATTTTGCTTTGTTTGTGATAGAGGAAATTGTATCTCCTGCTTGTTTACACAAGCTTCCCTAATTTACTGACTATCTCTCTCTGCTCTCATTGCTCCAGCATCCCTGTGTTACCATGGTGACTCACTCCCTGTTGAGTGTTATCTACAGCATAGGAGCTTTTTATATATGTTACTGACAAATTTTAGCCCTTAAAGGTTTTGTCTCGCTACAAAGATTGCTCTTTATGTTCAAGATCTTGCAAAAACAAGTCACTTTGCAATATGTGTCCATTAATTTATTCTTAGATGTCCCCTCTTGTAAAGGCTGCATCAGCTCCTCAGGTCGCTATAGCTACAGACCTGTTTGATTTTTCCTGATGGGCTGCCAGTGCTGGTTGCTATAGCTACAGACCTGGCTTCTACTGCAGCCTAGTAGAAGCCAGTAAATGTGCCCCTGAATTCAGAATGAAACCAAGAAAACAGGACTAAGGTAAGATTAATCAATATAGTGAGACAACCCCTTTAAAATCTCTGTAGCTATCTGCCCTGCTGTTTAAACCCTTTCATTACCAATGTTAAGCTAAAATGTCAGTCATTTCTGTAGAAACACCCACGGTCTGAGCAGGAAGTGGAAGCCTAAAGCTGGCTGTGAAGAGCAGGCTGTGTGAAACAGCATGTTGTGAATACCCCTTTAAAATAAGTTTCTAGATATGTACATATGCAGAGATTTACCTTATGTTATGTTGGTATTCAACTGAAGATAATTTTTTCAGGGCCCACAAAGAGGTCTCTGGTTTCCACTGACTGTTCAGAATGGCAGGAACTCTCCTGCCATTTTGCTCAATCCTTCTTATTAGATCAGCAGGCAATTTCTATGTTATGTCTTCTCTTGTGTGAATCTGTTTTGAGCAGTTGCATAGCAACTTCTCAGGATCTTTGCATGTCAGTTGACTTGGCTGCGCACCTGGAGCTCATTTGTGTACCCTTAACCTCTATAGAGTACACAGTAAAGTTCCTGCCAAGGCCTTTTATATCAAGTTCTAGTACATGACAAGTCTCCAGTCTAAGTCCAGTAATGTTAAGTTGGAGTATATTGTGTTTTCTTTTTCAAATTTGGTTATGTAAAGTTCTAGACATAACCAATATGTGAATATCAGTTTTGTGTTTATGTAGTTACTGTTGTGTTCTGTCCAGTTAGTCTTTGGGTCCAAGAGGCATTTTCTGAATTAGGGTCAGTTGTAGCTTGGGGTCAGTTTTAGAGCTAGAGATTATAGTGTTACAGAAAGTAGGCAAGCCAGGTTTAAGGAAAGATTCAGGATTTATTACAGTGACCAGATCTGCCGTGCTGCATCTTGGTCATCCTCTAATGCTTCTTTACACCATTATAGAATTCCATAACACTTCCTTTAGTACAAGATGTTCTTTATGTGGAATGGGTATTTTTGCTACACCTATATGACTATATGATGCTGACAGAGATGCATGGGAAGCTTACAATTTAGAATGTAAATCTGTTTTACTATAGTCCAGTCAGCAACTCAAGGCTCCTTCCCTGTGCTAGACAGTCTGTACTTAAAAATACAGAGGTGGATGGAACCTGGCCTTGTATAGTTGCCTCATTAAAAATTCCATCTGTTCTATCAGTCCGCAGGTTAGCGATATCTCCATTACTGTACTGCTGACAGGACTATGGGGAAAAAAAACAGTTAAATGCTAAATAATTAGCTTTTCATATTATATAATGCTATTTGTGCAAATGACTGTCAGTGCTGCCTACTAGATGTTCTAGTTATAGTACTTCTAGTGGTCTTCTGCCTCTCTGCAGATCAGAAATACTTAAATAATTTCACCTTAAAGATTAATCTGGGGTTTTGCCATCACAAACATTAATGGCATACTGATAGAATATGCCATCAATATCAAATAGGTGCAGTTCACACCTCTGGGACCCACACCTATCTCAAGAACAGGCCCCTGTTCTAAATGTAGAAGTGGTCAAACCCTACATATTTCTTGAGATTATAGTGTTAGAAGAAGCCAAGTTATGTAATTATAGTGTTGTTCGTATAATACTAATGCAGAATTTAAAGGGAAGCTGTCACATAGGTTATGCCCCTCTTGCTGAGGGCAGCACAAGCTAGTGTCAGACCTGCTGTTCCCAGCACTGTGTCCCTTATTCTGTAAGATGCTGTCGTTTTAAAGCATTTACCCCTCAAATCTTAAACATGAGTAGGTGTTAGGCCTGCCCAACCAAGGCTAGCCCCGCCCACTGGCAGTTATTCACATGTTTCTACCTCTTCAAAGTAATAGGTTTATCAGTTGAGGTGGGCGGAGCTAGCCTCAGATGGGCAGGGTTTGAAAAAACGGACTCTTTGAATGACTCTTCGAATGACTCTTCTGGCTGAAAACTGCAGATCTGAGCATTAAATACACAAAAACTACAGTATGTTACCTTACCTTAGAATAAGGGACACAGCGCTGGAAACAGCATGTCTGACACTGGCTTGTGCTGTCCTCAGCAAGGGGGGCATAATCTATGTGACAAGTACTCTTTAATAGCGCTGTATCCTGTTTGATAAACTGACGTGTGTGACAAATTTCATTAGTCTTTTTATTTTAAACTTTAGTAAATCCAGTGACAACTAATAAGACAAGCTTGCAAATAATTTGACATGATAATTATTAAACTGCTATCTAATAAAGCCGAGTGTCTAAGATATTAATGTTGTGAGACAAAGTAACAAATTTGGCATAAGTAATGCATAGATTTGGTTCACATTTGCATCGGAACTTCGATTTGGAGCCTCCATTGTAGATTCTGTCAAAAATCATGTAAAAAATAGCATAGCGTGTACCACTATTTTTTCCATTAAAATAATGGGCACCATGGTAGAGACCCAACAGACCCATTATAGTTAAGGAGGTCAGCATTGGTGTCCATCATGAAATAGATACAGCAACACCATTTTTTTCAGTCTCCAGCTTCTATAACGGAATGGAAAACTGGAAATAACAGTGAGGATGTGAATTGGGTCTTACATTAACTTTAACAATTACATACATTGTTTTTAACACAGTAGTAGAAAGGAACAAAATATTTGAGAAGGTTATATGATAAATAATTATAACTGGAGATGGGCGAATTTCTCAAAATTCGTTTCGTTCACTTCGCCGAATTTCTCGGCAAAAAATAACTTCGTTCCACGTTAAAAACAGCTATTTCCAAGCTGCACAGAGCCTGCATGGTGCTGTAGAATGTTGTGCCATGCTTAAATATGCAGAGGGAGCTTGGTTTGGTCTTCATACAATGTTGTGTTTTAGTATGACACGCACATGACTGCCGCCGCTCTTAGAATCGCTTCACTCTAAAATTCCCTGGGCACTTAAGAGGGCAAAACTGACCAAAAAACTGAAGGGGGAATATAGCCTGATAAAGTCATGGGAGCGACATCTGGAAAAAAACAAGCTGAGGGCTCAGGTGGAGGTGATGGCGGCAGCCACAGCAGCATGAGGTCAGAGAGTGGCACAATGACATTCTGGAGGTGGCAAAAACGGAATAGGCCACAGAGGGGCCCAAAAGACACATTGTGTAGGCACGGCAGCAGCTACACAGCAGATGGGGTAGACGGGCACAATGAACATGTGAGGTCCGGCAAGCAGCCACAGCACAGCATGAGGTCAACATGCACAATAACATGTGTAGGTCCCAGCAGCCACAGCGCAGCTGAGGTCAGACAGTGGCACAATGACAGTGGTGGGGTCACGTCAGCAGCACCACAGCATTAGGTCAGACAGGGGGCACAATGCCCTTTGGAGGTGGAAAATAAGGGAAATGCCCAGAGGGGGGAAAATGAACAGTGGGGAGGCACGGCAGAAGCCGAGCAGCAGCATGAGGTCACCAGGGGCAAATAACAGTGTCTATCAGGGCAGAAACCACAGCAGCACATGGGGGCAACAGTGGACAATGACACAGTGGTAGGTCACGGCGCACCACGCAGCAGCAGGGTCAGACAGGGGCCAATGACATTCGGGAGGTGGAAAAAAACAAGAAAGGCCACAGAGGGACAAGCACAGTTTGGAGTCAACCAGCGCGACAGCAAAATGGGTCAGACTGGCACAATGCACAGTGTGAGGTCACCCGCAGCCACAAGCAGCATGGGGTCGACATGGCACAATGACGGGGTTTTTAGGCATGGCACAGCCACAACAGAGCATGAGGCAACAGTGGGCAAAATGACTTCGGGGGTGGCAAAAAAGGAATAGGCCAAAAGGTGGCCAATGACAGGAGGGAGTGATGGGGGAGGAAACAGCATGGGGTCGAGACTGGCCAATGACACAGTGGGGAGGCACGGCAGCAGCCCGGCAGCAGCCTGGGGTTCAGACAGGGCACAAGACAGGGGTGTGGAGGTGGGTGGCAATACCTTCCCTTAAAGGGTTGGGGGCCATGGAAAAAACTGTCAGCGATGTGGGGGCATCGGGTGGGTGCCCCATCAGAAAGGGGCTTACAGGATTTGCCCCCAGACAAATTTCTACAGTTTGGGTGTGGCGTCATGGCGAGTAGTCTGACGCCTAAGGCTTTGGGTGGGGGAAAAACCTGGCCAATCCACCCCCTGATTATCTTGAAAAAAGGTCAGTCTTCCACTTTCCCAGGGACAAGGGTTTTTCCCCTTGGGGAAAACTGGCCCCCGCCGCAAAACACCCCTCGACCACAACTGGCCGGCGGGACACCCTTCTCCCCTGCAAATGGCAATTGGGCCACACATCAGTTTGGCTCCCATAGTCCAAATTTCTAACTGGGGTGGCAGAGTGCTTCCAAGTGGGACCCCCAGTTGGTTGGGGGGCTGCTCCGGTCCTCGTGCTGGGGTTGCGGGCGACTGCCCTCCCCCCCAGGGGGGGGGGAAGTTTTGCTCATCATGACCCAGATTTGGTTCGGGGAAATGGAGCTGGTACTGCTCCACCCCCCCCCCCCTTCCCCCGGGCCCCGGGGCAGATCGTGAGCCAAAAGAACCCCCGGCGATGTCAGGGGAGGGACGATGCCGCAAGGGTACGGCCAAATGACAGGGGGATTTCCCTATGTTTTGATTGTCCCCCCCTTAAAAAGCGGGGAAAAAGGCTCCCTTTTTGGGCCGGTACGAGGTCCAATGGGGTGGAAGCCAAAGTATCCCTTGGGGATGTGACTATTCGGCTGTCACTAGCCAGGCAATTCAGCAGCTGGGGGCCATCTGCACAAGGACTCAAGGGGCTCCCTCCCTCCTTTCCCCATTTAATCCACGGTGCTTGCGGGTCATCTGCCTCGTCTTCCCCCATCTCCATCTAGCTCCCCAGCTCTCCCGCCCCCCCCTATCTTTCACCTGGGTAGAAAATCCACTCATTTCACCAACAAAACTTCTGCTCCAATGTCCCCCTCCCCCTCCTTTTTAGTCCCCACCCGGGCCCTGACCACGAAAGTAGTCGCCAGTCCCTTTCCCCCGCCCAACAGATTTTTTCGCTCTTTCCGGACTGAAAACATGGAAGACGTTTATTCATCCCGTAGTCCTGGGCGCCCCAAAAAACGTCGCCTCCCGAATGGCCTCAACAAAAAGCACGCATGACTGCCATGGCTGACATCAAAATTACCAGGGAGTACTTCTGTCTGCCTGGATCATCAAAAAAAAGTTAAAGGCCTTTCTCTGTTCATACGTCGGTCCCAAAATGGCAGGGTGGAAATTTTAAACGGGTGGGAAACATCGAAAATAAAAGGGGTTGTTGGGGGGAGGCCGTTCTGGCCCCGCAACTCGGGGAGGGTTTTCCCCGCTTTTTACAAATGGGTAAAGTCCTGCAAGTTTCCGGGCCTTTTTAAAGTTTTGAAGATGGGGAAGACTTCAGAACCCTTTTTTACAACCCCCATTGAACAGTGCGCCCTGCAGGGCCATGACCAACCCTCTCTGCAGCCGGACACCATTTCCCCCATTGCCTCACCATGGTTCCCATTTTCGTTGGGCCCGGGGAAAGCCCACTCGATTTTCTTGCTGCTGACGCGGAGCAGTTTCCCCCCCTGTGTACTTTTGTTCGGACGGCAAGCCAGGGGGTAAATGCTGTGGGCACCGCTTGCCCACACATGTGGGATGAGGGCATACTTGTGGAGGCGAGATGGTTTTGGAGGAGGAGGAACGGGCATTGGGGCAGGGGCCCCAGTTTGCAAGTGAGGAGAAAGCGGGGTCTCCTGTCCAAGTTTTTGGGGTGCCTGGGCCCGGGAAACACATTCACCCCCTGGGCCGAAAGGGACATTACTGTCCTGACCATAGTTAAGCTCCCGACCCACACGCCGTGCACCTTTGGGAAAAAACCGATAATCAAGGGCGGCCCACCTTCGTTTTTACATAATTTTTGAGGTGGTACGCCTTTTTTGGAAAAGAAATTACGGCTTAGAACTCTCCTCTCACTCACACAAGCCATTATTTCTCTAAAAGGTGCAAAATCCACCCCTTTGGGAAAGGGGAAGGGGCGCAGTACCAACAATTTGGGAAAGGGACGGTACTGCTGCACCTTAGGGTGGGTTTGGAGCATATGTTGTCCCCTTTTCAAAGCCTCACTAACGATGCGGCGCCATAATGCGAGGAGCAGAGCATCTGGGGCCGGGAGTGAGTCAAAGAGATACAGCTCCCTTCTGCAGAGGGGTGGGGCCTTGACGGCTGCAATGGTGCTGCCCCCTGGGGGCCCCGCTGGCTGTTTTTCTGCGGGGGCAGGATGACCACCAATCTACCAGTTTCTCCCGGCCACCGGGGGTGACCCGCATGTTTTACCAGGGGGTGGTGCCCAAATTTTGCTCCCTGCCACGTTCCCTTTTTTTAAAATTCTACAAAACCCAAAATTTGGTCCCCCGGTGTCTTAGAAAGAACTGCCCACCGCCAGTATCGATTTTACCGCCAAAGCTCCGCAGAGTGACTCTGCCGCCGCTGCCTCGCTGAGCCCCTGTGCCGCTACTTTCTTGGACCTGCGAAGCGGGTTTTTTACCCCGTGGCCGCTTGGATCCCGACCTCACACTGCTGCTACCCTGCTGACTCACGGCCACACAACCCACTTGCTGGCTGCGCCGCTGCCTGACACACAAGCTGACGCCCTCTTCTCCTGACGATGATGAAGCCCTTGCTTTACCCAGCTCCCAAGTGCGGTCGGCTATATCATCTTCTATTTGTGTTTCATCGTCATGCTGCCCTCATCACCGGTCTTGGTATGCAGGGCTGACCCCTCACCCCATGACCTCCCATGCCACTCTCAACATCTATACTTTGCCGCCTACTGCAAGAAACAGGGGGATATTGGTCCCATTTCTTCGCTGCCACGTAGCTGCTGACTGACCTCCTCGAATTGTTCATCCTCTCTATATAGTGGCGCTGAGCCCAGACCACATAGTAGATCATTGGCTGAGGGAACCGGATGGGCCCAGAGGGGGGTTGAGACGGTGAGGGCTGCTGACCCTCCGGGCCATGCCAACTAAGGGTTGGGGTCTGATGTTCCCACCGACTCTTGGCTGGGGTTGTCAGATGTCATCTGGGAAGAAGTGGATGACCTAGTCAACCAATCAAGAACCATTGGATTGCTGAACAACACACAGCCGCTAGATGACAGCGACAGTTGTGGCCTCACGAGTGACCCCTGCTGCGACGTCCCCTTGCTGTGCTGCGACTGGGGCTGGAATGTTTGTGCCTCTGCCACTCGCAGGTGAAGAGCCTGCCACTCTCTGTCTGACATACTGTTTGTTCTAAAATGTACAGACACTGTTTGATGAATATATCTGATATGATAAATACACACCTGTATTTGACGCCAAAAGAACCCAGTAACAAGCTTGGTAACCTTGGATATAAATTGCGCTCCACAAATGGCAGGAAAAATTGACTTGTAGTGCCATTTAAAAATGTGTATTTTACTGAATGTAAAAGCACAAACAGGCTTAATAAACCTTCAGATATGAATTATGCTACAGATTTCTTCTGTGGCGGTGAAAAACAAGTTTCTTTTTACTGGGTACAAACTGCAGAACAAAAGCTTAATTAACCCCTGGATGTAAATTGGAAAAAAGAATTGAGCCCCCAAAAAACTAGTAGTTTGTGGTGTTAAATGCGGGTGTTTTTTACCCCACACAAAAGAGAAAAAATTGTAATTAACCTTTGATTGTAAATTTGTCAGGAAAAATGTATATATTTTGGCGTTGAAAATGACGGTTTCTTGGGTCAACAGTTTAAAAAACAACGCTTAATAACCCCGGGATGTAAATTGCGAAAGAATTGAGCCCCCAAAAACTAGTAGTTTTTGAGCGTGTTACAATGCGGGTTTTTTTACCCCACACAATAAGAGATAAATTTTAATTAACCTTTGCTTGGAATTATGTACGGAAAAATGTATATTTTTTGGCTTGAAAATGACGGTTTCTTGGGTCCCACGTGAAAAGCAACGTTAAATTAAATCCCTGGATGTAAATTGCGCCAAAAAATTGGCCACCAAAACTAGTGTTTGTAGGTGTTAAAATCGGTTTTTTTTTCACCACACAAAAAGGGAATACAATTGAAATTAAACCTTTGCTTGTAAATTATGTACAGGAAAAATGTATATATTTTGGGTTGAAAATGGGGTTTTTGGGATACCACAGCTGAAAAACAACGTTAAATTTAACCCCCTGGATGTAAATTGCGCCAAAGAATTGAGCCACCACAAATAGTGCTTTAGCGTTTTTAAAAGGCGATTTTTTACGCCACAAAAGAGATAAAATTGTAATTAACCTGCTTGTAAATTTGATACAGGGAAAAATTATAAAATTTTGCGTTAAAAAATCGGTTTTTGGAGTCCCTACAGCTAAATAACAACGTTAATTAACCCTGGATGTAAATTGCCCCAAAGAATTGAGCAGCCAAAAATGAAGGGTGTTTGTATTGAAAAAAACGCTGTTTTTTAATGAATACAAAGGAAAAACGGGCTTAGTTCCCCCTGGATATTAAATGTGCTGTGAGGTGGTTTCAATGTATATGCAGCTCAGTGGACGCAATGGATTTCAGGGCCAATACCAAAAAAATCAGAAATAGAACTTTTGAGAAGGTTCTGAGACAAATGAGACACCACAAAAATCGCTGTATAAAAATCCGTTTTCGTAACATCAGCCCCGCGGAGCACCCTTCCCCGATCGTACTTGAGGGGTACGAGCTTTCCCCGGTTTACGCCCGGCTTTTTTAGGCGGGGGCGTCACGAAACCCGGGGGGTTTGATTGGCTTCATCTTGCACATGTCATTAGGCTATGCCTTTTTCTCCAGGTGCTTTGCCCCATTTTTGCCCGTGCTGCAGCCATTTTATCAATCAAAGCAACCCCTTTGTTCCCAAGTCCCCAAAAATTCGACCCTTTATTTAAACCAAATTTTGCGAAAAATTTAAATGAATTCCCCTTTCGTTAGAATCAAAATTGCCCATTTAATTATAAAATTTTTTTATACTTCGTAAAATTTTAACTGAATAACCACTATAAAACTTTACTCAACCAACAAGTCTGCCCAGCTCTTTCTTTGACTTTCACAGAAATAAATTTGATGGGCATCTTACCAGGTGAGACAAGCATTGGGGACCTCTGTTCTGGAAAAGAGGAATGCCCATGATCTGTGGTCTTGCACTAAGGGCGACATGTATGTACGGAGCTGCACCAGTATTCTGGTGTCCTTTCAGCCCAATAACTGGTGCAGCCCTGTTCTCTCAATGTATGAGCTGGCGCACTCCAAAATTGTGTGCATTTTGCGGCACTTTGTAAAGCAACTAACATGTGGGGGCGATACAGCGGCGTGTCACACCCCAACCATATAATTCTACACATTTATTACTGTAGGAGGGCAAAACTAGGCGCATTACTGCTGGAACAGACAGACCAAGTTAAAAGTGGTTTACCTGAGCTTTGGAGCTAGAAAGCGCAAAATCTATGAACCGCAGTAGAACTAGGTTCATAAATTCAGGCATATTCTACAAGGCTTTAAAGCTATTTAGAACTGGCCTCTCTGCGCCTAGATCATACATGTCACCCTAAATGTCTAAGGTGGTAATTAGTGATGAGCAAATACTAAAAAGTTTGAGTTCGAGTAGAACCTCGAATTTTGAGAAATTCGCTTTGAAGTTCGCTTCCAAGTCAATGGGAGAAGATGTTCTGGTTAATTTTTATACCTTTATAGGTAATTAGTATCCATAACAGTAAAATGGATACATGAAACAACATAGTGAAGAAAATTTGGCTCTAAGAGTCACAGAAAAAAAATTCACAGGCTAAAATAATTCATTCCTTTCAATGGCTAACTCAAAAAATGAGGACAGTGTAACTATAGTAGGTACAGCGCTAACAGCTGCTACGAGGCCCCTTTGGTACATAAAAAGACACCGGTACTGGAAATGACACATTGTAACTGGCAGGAGCCCAGTTTCACTTTTTGCACCAGGGCCCAAGAACATGTGATATATGTGGTGACAGCAAGAACATCCCAATGGGGAACATGGAGGTTCAGCTGGCAGGGCCGCAGTTATAGGGGGTGCAGTGGTAGCCAGGGCTGTCATCAGTCATCTATTAACTGTTTCAGGGCTCCATGCAGCTAAATAAAATGGGGCCCCCACCCATTTCTAGTTCCTATTTTTTAACATATCACTGGGCCCCTTTTTGATTAGAGCCCCAGACAGGAGTACTACCCTATTGGCACCCCTGACAGTTACCATGTGCCATTTCCAATACCGGAAACTTCTTATTTGTCAAAAGGACTTTTGGTTACCCTCAGGAAGCAGGGCCCCGTAGCGGCTGTTACCGCTGCACCCCCTGTAACTACGCCCCTGCCAGCTGAACTTCCATATTTCCAATTGGGATGTTCTTGCTGCCACCCCATATGTCACATGTACAAAGCTTGCAAGCAAAGGCGTAAGTTCAAGTACCTTGGACCCTGGGGCGAAAAGTGAAATGGGGCTCCTGCCAGTTACCATGTACCACAACCTCAAACAGTCACACTCCAAACTCCACCATGGTGAAGACCAAAGAGCTGTCGAAGGACACCAGAAACAAAATTGTAGCCCTGCACCAGGATGGGAAAATTTAATCTGCAATAGGCAAACAGCTTGGTTTGAAGAAATCAACTGTGGGAGCAATAATTAGAAAATGGAAAACATACAAGACCAGTTATAATCTCCCTCGATCTGGGGCTCCACGCCAGATCTCACTCTGTTGGGCAAAGATGATCACAAGAATGGTGGCAACATCACGCTTTGGGGCTGTTTCTCTGCAAATGAACCAGGACGACTGATTCGTGTACCTAAAAGAATGAATACGGCCATGTAATGTGAGATTTTGAGTGCAAACCTCCCTCCATCAGCATGGACATCAAAGATGAAACGTGGCTGGGTTTTTCAGCATGACAATGATCCCAAGCACACCACCAGGGCAATGAAGAAGTGGCTTCGTAAGAAACATTTCAAGGTCCGGGAGTGGCCTAGCCAGTCTCCAGATCCCAGTCCCATAAAAAACTTTTGGAGGGAGTTGAAAGTCTGTGTTGCCCAGCAACAGCCCCAAAACATCACTGCTCTAGAGGAGATCTGCATGGAGATCTGCATACCAGCAACAGTGTGTGCCAACCTTGTGAAGACTTACAGAAAATGTTTGACTTCTGTCATTGCCAACAAAGGATATATAACAAAGTATTGAGATTAACTTTTGTTATTGAACAAATACTTATTTTCCACCCTAATTAGCAAATAAATTCTTTCCAAATCAGACAATGTGATTTTCTAGATTTGTTTTCTCTTTTTGTCTCTCATAGTTGAGGTCTACATATGATGTCAATTAAAGGCCTCTCTCATCTTTTTAAGTGGGAGAACTTGCACAATTGGGGGCTGACTAAATACTTTTTTACTCACTGTATATGTGGATCACAATAACGCACTGGTATATTTCAGCGTTATGTGGACTTAAGATCTGTCAAAATTACACTTTTTGGTGTTGAGTAAGGGTTAGCAACAGAGAGAACTCCATTTCGTGGGTATATATCTGTATGGCAATAACACGTCGTATATATGATTTTATCCCCAAAACTGCCAAAAATGAACTTTTCTCTACTCAGTATACTTTTCACCAACCAACCACTATTTAAAATATATTTCTTTGTATAGGAGATTTGGAGATGGTGTGTTATACAATTACTGAACCCCCAAAACTGCAAAAATGTATTTTTCTTCAATCAGAATAATTTACTGCAAACAACCACAATTTCAAATACATTTCTTTCTACGGGAGATTTGGTAACGCTCTGTTATGCAAGAACTGTACCCCAAAAAGTGGAAAAATTTACTTTTGGGTACTCAATAAAACTTTCACCATGCAACCACTATTTGAAATAGATTTGAAACAGCAAAAATGACCTTTTTGACACTCAATAAAATTTTCAAGAGGCAATTAGTATTTGAAATAAGATTTCTTTCTATAGGACATTTACTAACTGTGTCTTCTACAGTAGCTGGACGCCAAACCAGCAAAAATGACCTTTTGGACACTCAATAAAAGATCAGGAAGCATTTCGTAATTGAAATAAGATTTCTTTCTATAGAACATTTGCCAACGGTGTCTTCTACAGCTGCTGGACCCCAAAAACAGCGAAAATGACCTTTTGGGCACTTAATAAAATTTGCAGCAAGCAATCAGTATTTTAAATAATTTCTTTCTATTGGAGATTTGCTAACGGTGTCTTCTGCACTAGCTGTATCCACAAATCTGCAAAAATGAACTTTTGGGCACTCAATCAAATTTGCAGCAAGCAACCAGTATTTGAAAGTGATTTATTTGTATAGCAGATTTGCTAATGGTGCCTTCTGCAAAAGCTGGACCACCAAAACAGCAGAAAAGAACTTTTAGGCAGTATAAAGATGGGAAAGATACAGCCAGCAATACAAAACTCCCTAACTATTGCTGTCTATGATTCCCTAAGCTTACTGTACTCCACCCCAACTAATCTAGCTAGCAGCTTTTCCGGTCTGAAATTGCTGAGAAATAGTGTGCCCGCATGCATGCAAGCAAACAGACACAGTGCAGTTCGTTCAGTACAGAGAGTGAACTACAAATGGCGTTCACAAGGAAATACAGTGACATACATATAACAGGGTCATGTGTTTTTAGCAGCCAATTAGATCCTTACACCCTCAGTGGTGATGTTTTTGACCCTCCTCTGTGCACTGATTGGATGGCTGCCAAAAGTGCAGGAAGAAGATAAATGTGAAACTAAAAATGGCGTGTCGAGTGCACGTGTCGAACTTGAATTTTACTCAAATGAACCGTAAAATGCTCGGTTCGGCTAGAGTTTTAAAAACTTAAGAAGTTCGGGTCGCACTTAACTTTTCTCAAACAGTTCAATCTACACTATTTACTGACTCAGAACTGTAGCTGCCCAGCATATTTCTTTTGATCACCACTCTGCTCCAAGCCATTCTGCTCATGGGTCATATGCAGTCTTACAACCTCTTTGAGGGCCAGTGCAAGGCAAACACCTCTATCTCCAGCTTATGCCAAATGTGTCAAGCTTCAAAATGATCATTCCCATAGTTCACATAAGGTCAATTTGCTTCTTTTCAGCTTTAGAGTGCACTTGTTCGTCCCATTTTGGTTGCAACCTGGTCAATTTCCCTGAATACTTTCTACCATCTGACATATGCCCTGACCTCTGCCTGATCTACAGTTATAGCTGAACTGTGCCTGTCTCTATTTTTCATTTGTCTGACTATAAATCCTGCCTGGTGCCTAAGTACCAGCCATAAGACTTGTGCAGTGGTGGTGACCTGGGTTTTTTTGTGGAAAAGCTCACACCTTTTTGCGGAGATTGACTGACTTATAATGGAGTGCAAGCCTCTTGTGTACAGTATGTGAGGAAAAGAAAATAGAGATGAAGATGAACGGGTTTTATGGAGCTCCGGAATGGCAACAGAGGAGAACATGTAGACAAGTATATGTTTTTCTTTTCTTTTTTTTCCCCATCTGGCCCTGTTTATCATTTAGGCTATGTTCACACGGCTTAAACTGGGACATATCTCGCCCCGTATTTTGCGCCGTACTGTGCTGAATACGGGGCGAGATACGTCCCAATCATTACGGTAATCCACAGTTCTCATAGAGAACTACGGGTCACGTCTTCTCTCCCTGCTTGCACAATACGACGAGCGGGGAGATAAGTGACATGTCAATTATTCACGGCGTATACGCGCCGTGAATAATGAATGTCAATGGGGCCCTGCAATTACACCGTGTGAACATAGCCTAATATCTCTTTACTGGACAAACCCTTTAAGGGTAAAAAAATGTACTCTGGACTCTGCCCTCTGGCTTAATTCTAAAGCTAATCTGTTAGTGACAGAGTGTGTCCACATCTTCGACTGATTTCATATTATATATTATTATTTTGCCTTTAGGCCCCTGACATGCACATATGGTCCTGCTATCATAAACACAATTTCACTGCTATAAATGTTATGTCAGTTACCATCACATTAATGACATATATCCAAAAATAACTAGAAAAACTGGAGCTGTTTTTTCCCAATTCATCTGTACATAGCAACTTTTCAGTTAGCAAAGAGATATTCATTATTTGGTTATACTGCCATGAGCAAGCAGAGATTTTACTTGATTGACAGGATTCTCCATGACCTTTTACAGCTACATTGGACCTCCTGGTAAAAGCTCAAATGTGTTCTTATATTTCATGTTCTAGTCAACTCTGCATCAGCAATTTCACTATTTATACTGTAAGTTTCCTGCTTGTGTCTATCTTTTGTTATACCTGTCTAAATCTTGACACATAAAATAGTGTTTTTGGAAAAAAAAATTCAGCTTACTTCCCTGATCATAAAAAGTGCACATATTGTAGAATTTTTTTTTAGAATGATATACAAAATTGATGTTTGCATAATTTTTTTTTTTTTTTATACTAGACAATGGACGGTATATTTGCACCATAAGTAAAAAGTGAGTGACCACTAGATTTTTCAGTTCAAGGGAATGGTTCAGTTTGTCACACGTGTCCCAAATTTCTAAACATGAATACTATAAAGTAAAAAGTCCTAAAAGCAATAACAATTCTGGTGCTTCATGTACATTTAACATTAAATTAAAGGGGTTGTTCAGAAAATTAAAATTGTGCTTCATTGGGGCCAGGGTGGTTGACAAAATAAAAAAAAAGTTATAATAACCTACATGTCCTCAGCCACAGCTGCTCTAGAGCTCCCCACCTATCCACTCCTCTTGACTTCTGTGCTCTCATCTGGACACACAAGAAAGGCTCACACTCCATTCACATACAATGATGAGAATCTGGAAGTCAAGAGAAATGGATTGCCAAGAAGCACTGCAGCCACATCAGCTCCATGGGTCAACTGATATGGTGCAAGATAGTAATGGGCAAAGGGTCCAGATGTTTTAGCTGTATGGGGCTCTGAAATAACTTATTACAGCCCTGAATTTCTATACCAGGGAGACAGATTGAGCACCCTGACTGGCAGCAACCTGACTCCATACGCTAGATTATATTAACTGATAAATACCCAAGTATAGTCTTGCACTATAGAGCCTCTACATAGCTCTTGCTAATGACATCTCTGGTACACACTAGCACTATACATGGAGTAAGAACATTGTCCATGTTTTATGAGCCCTGGGAGCTAAGTATTACAGGGCAACATTTGCTTCAACACTAAGAGTTTATGATAAAGTTTTAACAATAATTGGTATATATACCATATTTGAAGAAGACATACTTTGTATGGTGAAAGGAACTGAGGTCAAAACTCAGCAGTGTGCCTCTGAACTACAACTCCAAGTATACATGTTACATCCAAGAATATCTAGCTGTGGCGAGCTGTATTAGGCCATGTTCACACGGCTTAACTGCGGGACGTAATTATGCCCCGCAATTACGCCGTGTGGCCAGGGCGGGAGTGGGGCAGGGAGCGGGATTCGCCGAGCAGGGAGAGGAGACGTAATCCATAGTTCTCTTTGAGAACTGTGGATTACCGTAATGACTGGACCGTTTTCAGCCCATAATTTGCGCACTTCTGCGCGTAATTACGGACCAAAATATGGCCCATTTTAAGCTGTGTGAACATGGCCTTAGAGTGTGAAGATTATCTTAGAATGTTTGGTACCTTACTCCTGCCATGAGTGATCAACTTCACATGTCAACATGTAAAAACATGATTACGCACAATGTAAAAAGAGACTGATAAGGAACTAAGATCCAGTTGGAACAGGAGCAACTGGATATTAGAATGTGACATTAACCTTTTTTAAGTCAAATATGCCATCTGAAGGTAAAGGTGCAATTTTTAAAAATTATGATGACCCTCCCAAACCTTAGTTGAAAATAATAATTAGTGGTACTAAATTTACTTGCTAGTGATTGCTGATGGTTATAATCTAGGCATAATAAACCTGGTTGACTCCAGACTACACAGATAACTGAAAAGAGTAGTCAACTAGTAGTCGCATACAATAATTATACAAAGCATGCATCAAATAAAAAAAACAGATGATGGCAAAAACTTGGTTGGTGGCAACACAATGAGTAAATTCAATCTGGTAGCAAGACAAAAATAAATTATAGCTGATCCTAAGCTAATTCTCCCTGAATCTTCCCCCTAAACCTCTGATATCTGACCATGAAACCAAGACTCTCTGACCCTATTCTATTCTTGAGACTAAGGCAATGTTAACACGGCTTAAAATGGGACGTATCTCGCCCCATATTTCGCGCCGTACTGCGCTAAAGATGGGGCGAGATACGTCCCAATCTCATAGAGAACTTTGGATTACGTCTCCTCTCCCACTATCCGGCGAGCGACGAGAGAAGTGACATGTCAATTATTCACGGTGTATACGTGTCGTGAATAATGAATGTCTAGGAGGCTGGTAGGCAGACCCTCCCCCCCCCACGCCCCCGCTCCCGAGCACACGCCGTAATTGCAGGCAAAATACGTCCCGCAATTATTGCCTTGTGAACATTGCCTAACCCTAAAGATATCCCTAAGCTACAACTTACACTGATATAGCAAGTGGCTCAAGGACACAGAGACTGCTTAGGCAAAGCACAACAGAACAATATATGAACATAAAAAATGAGTTCAGAGATGTGTTACCTGGTAAGCCAACTTGCTCTGAAAGTTGCTTAAGGTGGTTGCCTAAAAAATCTAATCTGAAGGAGAGGACAAAATAGCAAAATAGAATTCTTGGCATTCACAACATTACATCACGAAAACTTCAGAGAAGATAGAAGGTACCACAAGACTTGTGTAGTATTTTAATACCAAGCTCAATGTCAAAGAAATAATGGGAACTTTCAAGTACATTATGTAAAAAAGTTGATGTATCTCAACTATGCAGTTTTAGCTGAGGGGAACAAACTGAAAACACACAGATATAAAACTCAGCTGACATTGAATATGGTTGTGTTATAGCATATCCCAATAACAAGGCTCTCTATTGGATGTAGTCATTCTCAATTTGCTTGTGACTCACTGAGTTTTGATAAGTGAAAAGGATTCATACCAAGCCAGTATCACTCATCTGTATACAGCTGTTTCAGGTTTTCCCTTTATTCAGTGCAAAGCAGAGCACACTGGCTGGCTGGGTGAGAAGCAATGAGTGGCTTAGAAAGGGGAATATGTCTTCTTGGGGTAAGTCACTATGTAGGTGTCTGAGGATGTAACCCCTTATGGCCGGCACCAGTTTTGAGCTTCCTGACAGAGCCCCGGTTTTAAAATCTGACGTGTCAGTTTATGTGAGAATAACTTTTTGACACTTTTACCTATCCAAGTGATTCAGTGATTGTTTTCTCGTGACACATTGTGCTTTAAGTTAGTAAGAAATTTTAGTCCAAAAATTCTTGTTTATTTGTGAAAAATATCAATGTATTGTGAAAATTTGGAAAAATTAGCAATTTTCAAATTTAAAAAATTTCTGCATGTAGGCAGAAAGTTATTCCACTCAAAATAGTTTATAACTAGCATCTACCATATATCTACTGTAGTTTGGCATCATTTTTTAAATGTTTTTTTTTTTTACCACATTAGGGGCTTAGAAATTTAGTAGTCATTTTTCACATTTTCAAGAAGATTTGCAAAACAGATTTTTTTTAGGGACCAGTCCAGTTCTGACGTGGCTTTGGGGGGTCTGTATGTCAGATACCCCTGTAAATGACCCCATCTAAATAACTAGACCCTTTAAAGTATTTAAAAAAGCATTTAGGAAGTTTGTTACCCCTCTAGATATCTCACAGAAATTAAAGCAAAGTGGAGGTGAAATTTCAAAATTTCATTTTTTTTTTTTGCAGATTTTCAATTTTTATTCATTATTCACTGGAACACGGTAGATGTGACCAGGTAAATGTGACTCAACATCAATTCCCCAGATTCTGCCGTTTTCAGAGATATCCCATATTTGGCCCTAGTGCGCTATTTGGCTCAACCACAAGCCCCAGAATAGGAGAAGAACTTACTGGACTGGGGTCTCATTTTCATTACGATTTTATTTAGGTGCCATTTCAGGTTTGTGGACATCCTAAGGTGTCCATATTGGAAATTAAACCCCTTAAGGAATATATCGAGGGGTGCAGTGAGCATATCGATCCCACAAGTGTTTCACAATTTTTTTTAGCGTTAGGCTCTGAAAAAAAAAATATATATTTTTTCTAACAATCTCCCAATTTTTAGTGAAAAATTTTTTATTTTTAATGGAATCGGGAAAAAAAGGACCCAAAAAATTGTTTTTTACGCAAATTTTTTCCAAGTTGGGGCAATCCCCAAAATGTGGGTGAAAATGCTGTTTGGGGCAATGTCAGGGTGTAAAGGAAGGGAGCGCTATTTGGCTTTTGGAAGCAGATTTTGGGGGTCCCTTTGTCGCATCGCAAACCCCCCAAAGTAGCAAAACAGGTGAAAATTTCCCGGAATTTTCCTCTTTTTAGATTAAACCCCCCCCTTTGTTTATTGGGGTTTATTGTGATTTTGGGTGCCAAGTGTTCCATAGTTTTTTTCATTGGGGCCTGTAAAGGGGATGAAAAAACGGGGGTTCCGTCATTGTTTTTTGGGCTTCTTTTAAAAAAGTGTTCCCCCCGTACGGGGATAAATGAAGGATAACTTTATGTGGTTCTGTTAATTGCAATGATGTAATTTTTTATATATTTTTTTTATATTTTATTACTTTTACCACAATAGAAATGCGTTCCAAAACTTTGCTTTTTTAGTTGTCATAGTTGACGGGCCATAACTTTTTTATTTTTCTGTATATGGATCTAATTATGCGCTTGTTTTTGCGGGAGAGTTGTGGTTTATTGGTACCCTTTTGGGGGAAATGTGCTTTGATCACTTTTTTTTAAAGGGTTTTTTTGGGCATATTGAACAAAAACAGCCCTTTTTTACTCGGTACCCTGGGTTTAAAATTTCATTTTGCTTTTTCAGAGGTCGATATGATTACAGGATCCCCAATTTGAATATTTTTAATGTTTTTTTCTGCTTTGACAAATAAAAACACTTTTATTCAAAAGGGGGAAAACCGTTTTTGCTCGCCATAGTCTGAGAGCCTAACTTTTTTTTTTTCTGTGTTGGAGTTATAGGTTTTTTTTTGCGGATAAGTTGAAATTTTTATTGGTATTATTTTTGGGCGGGGGCAGGGCCCTTTTTTGATACTTTTAAATCTATTTTTTGGAAGGTGGGTGCAAGAAAATTCTCAATTCCTAGTAGTGTTTTTTATTTTTGTTTTTAACAGCAGTCACTGTGCAGTATCCATGACCAGTTAGTTTTTTCTTCCTGGGTTGAGACAGTTATGGCGATATCCAATTTATATAGTCTTTTTTAGTGATGAGCGATTACGTTGACTATCGTCATCGGGTCGATAGTCGAAATTTAAAAATTATATTTGGCAATTATCAATAAGATATACGATAGTCGATAATAGTTTATAGCCGATGACCCTTAAAGTCTATGGGGGAGAGCAACAACACCTTCATTCTTACACCCAAAACAGGGCTGGAGAAGCTGGAACATTAACCATCCACAACAGTCAAATGGATCGTGCTACATCTTAGGCAACACACCTTAGGTATAAAAGCCTCAGAAAAAAAAAATCAGTCCATCACTATCCTTGTCTTGCACCACAAGCATGGACTCTTAAACCTGCATGACCCGTCAAATTTAAAAAGTGCAAGAAGGCAGTTATGAATTTTGAACCATTCATTTTTCTTGAATGGACATTGAATAATCCCTGTCCTGGAAAAGCAGATGAGCCCCAAACCTCATGACCCCAGATTTAAAAAAGTGCCGGAAAAAGGAGTCTTTAAACCACCATCTTTTGTTTCACTGGACATTGGACCATACCTGTCTGGGCTCACAGCATGACTCTTAAACCTGTTTGATCCACTGATCACAAAGTGGCACTAGCTATTTTGTACAGTGACTGTCTTCTTAGATTTTTTTTGGTACTGACATTTTGTTTACAGAATTTATTTAGGGAAGTTTTATTATTAGTTTTACATATTATCATTTTGCTTTTTTTTCAAGTGTGTAACATACAATCATACAACCCCTCCCTGCAGTCTTTAAAGGTATTTTTTAACGTGTAGATGTGTATAATTCGTCCACACAACCCCATAAGTTAATAAAAACTGTCCGAATCATCCCCCAAAACACTTCTTAGTGGAGAGACATTTTGCCCTCTGGCTTTGAGAGTGATTCAGCCAAATCAATTAATGTTTCATTTTTCCTCCAATCCATCATCAGTGTTTAGGTGACAGACTCCCATGGAGATCAGATGGTGCAGACCCCACTAGTTGATCTCCAGTCCCCAGAAAAATTTTAAGCCTCAAATTGTGCAATTTTGTGTCCAGCCCTGGAGACCTGTTGTTGTGCACACTACATTAGAATGAAAAAGCCTCACTGAGAAATCACCTTTTCAAAAGAGATATCGTTTTTTTAGTGAAATTTGAAGCTACTCCTGATTGCCCATAACTGTGGAGAGCCAGTGCTGCCCATCAGCTCCATCTTGTCTAGACGCTCCGGAGTTCACAGCTACCAAGGGAACTGACAGACTTACAGTGGGGTGCGGTGAGAGCCCAAGGCTAGGTTGTCATCTATTTACACATCCAAAGGTTCAGCGCCAGGGCCGGAGTTACAGTGGGTGCGGTGAGCGACCAGTGGCTGGCGTCTGGTCGAGTTTACTTTAGTATTGTAACACGCAGGTTTTAATGCCCTTATGACGCTCGCAAATGTCTAACAGTCATGCTGAAGCCAGAGTTCGGAATGCGGAAGTGTGAGGTAAGACCTCCAGCTTCCTCAGTACTCACAGTGTTCGCGAGAAGAATCCTGAGGTAGGGGCGCTTTGCCCTCCGTTATGAGTGCAGACCAATTTAGCTTCACTTGGAACAATAGACTGGTGGTTTAAATGCCTTCAATGTTCACCATTCCAGGTGCCCTTTTTCTTGGCATTCTTTTCTCATTTTTACTCTAATGTGCTGCGAGGAAAATTGTCTCTCTGTACTTTGTCTCTGTCCGTGCATCCTATACTTCGGTTCTCGCAGTTTCCTGGCTGAATAACCTACATCTGAGTCAAGTTTCCGTACCTCCCTTGTATAATTCAGAGGAATTTTTTTACCAACTATTTTGTAAATGCAAGTTTTTAGTAGTTTAATTCTAGAAAAATTTTTTTTAAATTAGGATAGGAATCCACCAGTCTTTGTTTCTCTTTTTTTATTTGTATTAAATGGGTTTGATCAATAAGGGATTGCATAGCTTATGTTAAAGATCTTTGCAAAAACAAGTCATTTCAATATGTGCCATTAACAGTGTCCTACCTCATTCCTGTTTTCTGACAGCCACCATCACCCTTGAGCCCACTCTTGACAAGTGTGAGAACAATGGTCTGTTAGAAAAACATTTTTTTATAATAGGACTGTAGATTTAGCTGCATGTCACAGCAAAAATGCCCCAAAAAATTCAAAACATGACCCTTGAGACCACTTTTGAACAATTGCTGAATGAACAAATGTCTGTTTAGAACAAAAATTTTTAGAATAGGACCTGTAGTCATTGCTGCCATTTCAAAGCTGCATGACCAAAGAATTATAAAAACATGACCTTCTCACGCCACTGTTAAAAATTGTGAGGGAGAAATGCCACTTAGAAGCCACATTGTCTGTTCAAAGGACAGTGTTTATTGCTGTATTCACAGCAAAATGGACCCAAAAATTCTAAATATGATTTCTCAGCCACTAATAAAAATTGTGAGGGAGGAAATGCCACTTAAAGGGCCCATTTCTGTTCCAAAGGACCATGTTTATTGCGGTATCTCACAGCTACATGACCCCAAAAAATTATAAATATGACTTCTCAGCCAATTAAATTAAAAAATGTGTGAGGGAGAAATGCCCTTAAAAAGCCACATTATGTCAAAGGACATGATTATTGCTGTATCCACAGCAAACATGACCCCAAAAAATTATAATATGACTCTCAGCCACTATTTTAAAAATTGTGATGGAGAGAAATACAACGCTAGAAGCCACATTTCAGTTCCAAAGGACCATATTTATAGCTGTATCTCACAGCAACATGACCTCAAACCCATTGACAATGCGTAAAGGGGAATACGGTGTTGTCATGAAACCTTGCTGCTTTTACCGTCCTCACAGCAAAACCAGAAAAATGAATGTTGGGAAAAGGAATAAAAATTGCAGAAAGAAATTATCTTTTAAAAAAAGGTTTCAAGGGGACCTTTTTCTTTTTGAAGAGGAATGTGAAGTAGACGGGCAATAATGGGTGACCTCGGCAATTGGGGCCCACAACTATAGAATCCTGCCTGATTCATTTTGGAAAAAAGTAACGATCCAATTATCGGGGGAAAGCCGGAGCGTTTGTCTTTAATGACTCCCCCGCGTGCGAAGGGCCGCTCAGATATGACGCTGGTGCTGGGCAGGAAAAACCCCCTCTATGGCGTGGCGAGCGGCTGGGGCCATTCATCCATTTTGGATACCCAAATTTTAGGGGGCCCCGGAACATACCCAAAAACATCGGTGTTGGACGCAGATAGTTGTGCACCACGATCTTAACTGGTCCTGTGGTTTTGGGAGTGTGCCCTGAATTGCATGCGTTGGTGAGGTGGTAAAAAAAGATTCCCAAAAGGTCACCCTTGGCTTCTGCCCCTCCCTTTGGGGCACCCTCCTATTTGGCCTCTACGGTCACGTCGCTGTTTGTTCCACCGTGAATTGAAAAAATAAAACAGACGCAACAATTCTCCTTATCAATCAAAAGGTCTCCATTTCCTGCATTTTACCTCTTTTTTGGGGGTGGAAGGAAAGTGCTGATTTGTTTTGTACCGGGGATCCAGGAGGGGGCCACCCATAACTGTTGTTCTTTTTGAGGGCCCTTAAGCCTTGATTTCCAAGCCTCTGGGCGGGGGGCACTAGCAAAACTGATTTCCTTCTTCCTCCCCCGCCTCAAATTCGCGCCAACCTCTTTCCAAAGGGCGGGGGATGGGTAAGTCGGTGCTGGAAATACCTCCTCCCCTTTCCCTCCGGCAAGCTTCAACCAGACCTGACTTGCTGAGAGATGCACCCTGAGAGTGATGCGCCACCTTGCACTAGCCCTGGACCCGAACCCCTGCCCAATGAAAACGATGAAAAATTTTGAAAGTCGGGCCTTGTGGATTTGACGAAGAAAAGGCCCGTGTCACATCTGTGTCCGTCTCCCCTCCGTCGCTGGCGGGACCTGTTGTTTAGAGTGTCCCCAAGACGTTCCAGAACTAAAATCCCACAAAGCTCATGCTGGGGAAAAGGGCATTTCCGCCCGACCATTTTGGGGGCTTCTTCAAAATCAAAAATGGTGCAGAGCTTTTCACCTGCCCCACTCTCGGGGGGCTCAACACCCCCAGGTCCGCCTGCTCTTGTCGGCCCTGTGTCACTTCGTACGGTAAAGGCATTTGCGCTGCTGCCACAATCGTGGGGCATGGGAGGGTGGGTTCCGCGTGTTGCCACGTCAACAAAGAGACGGTTCGGGGAGGCCGAGCTGACGCTGCAACGCAGCCAGGCGGGACAAGCAGGGTGCGAACGGCGGGTGTGCAAACTTAGATTGAGCCTTCTCAGCAGGTAGTCCAACCCGGGGGGGTCTTTAGAAATTTTGGACGACAAGGTTCATGACAGTGCCAGGGAAAGGGATGTGCTCACCTACCGTCTTTAAAAGGGGGCACAGATTTCCCCGTTATCGCCACACCACCTTGCCTGGCACAAGGGTTTTTGTCACCCACCGCGCTCGGGCTGTTCGGAAGGTCCCCAGCTCCTGAAACCTTTTTTTGGGGGGGTCTCCCAAGACAGATTAATTTTCAAACGGCCTGGTTTTTTATGGGGACGGGATGCCCCAGGAGGGGGCCTTTGGGGGAAAAAGAACCCTGCACCATCCCTGCGGTTTTGAAGAGCGTGGCCGACCTAGAGCCCCCGTCACCCCAGGGCATCACCCAGCTCACCCAGTGAGCTGCACAGAGATATACGGCCTTGGCCGTGCTTACTAGTCCATGTGCTTGGTCAGATGGACTTTTTGCCCACAGATGCAGACAACGCACTTGAAATTTTAGATGACACTGGGGTGGCCAGGGGAGGGAGGCTTTTATGGCAAAGAAATGCCTGCTCGTCAATGGTATTGGGGGTGGCAAGGGGCCATCGTGGCAAAACCTCTGTGTCCACCAGACAGAAAGGGAAAAATTTCCAAGGCCCAAAAACCTGGGAATGCTGACATTAGGTTTTTGGGGTTTTGGGGTGGTTTGGGTAAAAAATGTTTCTTCTGCTCCAAAAACCCGGAAGACAGAAGGCTGGCTGCTAATGGGCAGTATGGCCCTTTTCAGGGGCGTCAAAAATGGCGGAAGGGAAGGGGGGGGATGGATCTCTGGTGGTTCGGTGGTTGGGGGAGGTGGAGCTGAAGCGGAGGTGATCCTGACTGACTCTGAGGGGAAAGGGCAGCGAGGAAGCTTTTGGGGGTGGCGGGGGGGAGGAGGCGAGACGGAGGGTTTTTTACATGTTGGGGGGCCCGGCGCGGGTTTGGGTTTTTGGCCAAGTGTTGCCTCCATTTCAATCATGCATTCGTGGTGCAGGGGCATTAACCATGAAGAAAATTGGGACGTGTTCGTTTCTGAGATTCACAGGGCCCCTGACCCCCGCATGACAGGGCCCACGGTTGCAATGACATCTGTGCATGGTGTTGTGCCCTCAGGAAGGACACCTTCCTCGAATTCTACCTCCCTGTCCTACCCCCCTCTTTGCTTGCTTAACCACCTGAATTTCGCTCATGTTCAGAAAATAAAAAATTTTGGGGAAAGGTATGGAAGAGTTTGGAAAGTCTCTTATTAAAAGACGGCAAATCACAGCTATTCTCAAATCCCTCAAATCAAAAACAAAATTGTGGATTCAAGTTCAACTGCAAAGTAGATCTATCAACAAGCTTGACTGACAAAAGTGAAAAAAAACACCTGTTGAAATGTTACGGATTTTAAAAAGGTATTTTTGGCACCTTTATCAGTACACCTGTGGTGACTACAAAGTTGCTGGATTCAAATTTAACAGCAAGTTGGCTCTATAAACACAGATGCCTGCGCCAAAGTGAAAAAAACACGTATCTGAAATGTATACTGATAATAAAAGGTATTTTTTGGACCTATCAACCTGTGGTGACTACAAAGTTGCTGGATTCAAATTTAACTGCAAAGTAGATCTATCAACAAAGCTTGAATGAACAAAAAGTGAAAAAAAACACGTACTGAAATTTTATACTGATAATAAAAGGTATTTTTGGCCCCTATCAATTCACTGTGGTGACTACTAAATTGCTGTATTCAAATTTAATACAAAGTAGCTATATGAACAAAGCAATGACTGACCAAAAGTGAAAAAAACACCTGTCTGAAATGTATACGGGATAATAAAAGGTATTTTTTGGCACCTAGCAATTCCCCTTGTGGTGACTACTAAATTGCTGTATTAAAATTTTAACTACAAAGTAGCTCTATGAAAAAAGCTGGACTGACCAAAAGTGAAAAAAACACCTGTCTGAAATGTATAGGGATAATAAAAGGTATTTTTTGGCACCTTTCAATTAACCTTGGTGATACTAAATTGTGTATTCAAATTTAACTACAAAGTAGCTCTATGAACAAAGCTTGACTGCCCAAAAGTGAAAAAAAACACCTGTCTGAAAGTATACGGATAATATAAGGTATTTTTGGCACCTATCAATTCACTGTGGTGACTATTAAATTGCTGTATTCAAATCTAACTGCAAAGTAGATCTATCAACAAAGCTTGACTGCCCAAAAGTGAAAAAAACACCTGTCTGAAATGTATACGAATATTAAAAGGTATTTTTGGCACCTATCAGTAAACCTGTGGTGACTACAAAGTTGCTGGATTCAAATTTTAACTGCAAGTTGGATATCAACACAGCTGGCCTGCGCCAAAAGGTGAAAAAAACCGTAATCTGAAATGGTATACTGATAATAAAGGTTTTTTTTGGGCACCATCAACCTGTGGTGACTACAAAGTTGCTGGATTAAAATTTTAACTGCAAAGTAGCTCTTTTCAAAAAAGTTTGACTGACAAAAGTGAAAAAACACGTATCTGAAATGTATTCGGTAAAAAAGGTATTTTAGGCCCCTTTTCAATTCACCGTGGTGACTACAAAATTGTTGTATTCACATTTAAGTGCAAGGTCCTCAATAAACAAGGCTGTAGTGCGCCAAAGTGAAAAAACACGTAATCTGAAATGTATTCGGATAATAAAAGGTTATTTTGGCACCTTTCAATTAAACCTTTTGGTGACTACAAAATTGCTTTTATTCACATTTAAGTGAAAGGGTGCCTCAATGAACAAGGCTGTATTTGCGCCAAAGTGAAAAAACACGTATCTGAAATGTATTCGGATAATAAAAGGTATTTTTGGCACCTTTCAATTCCCCTGTGGTGACTACAAAATTGCTGTATTCACATTTAAGTGCAAGGTGCCTCAACGAACAAGGCTTTTAGTGCGCCAAAGTGAAAAAAACACGTTTTCGAAATGTATTCGGATAAATAAAAGGTTTTTTGGGCACCTTTCAATTCACCTGTTGGTGACTACAAAATTACTGTATTCACATTTAATGCAAATTAGCCTATCAACAAAGCTGTACTGCGCCAAAGTAAAAAATAAAGTATCTGAAATGTATTTGGATATTGAAAGGTATTTTTTGGCACCTATCAACCTGTGCTTGACTACAAAATTGCTGGATTCTAATTAACTGCAAGGTGGTTATCAACAAAGCTGGAATGGGCAAAATTGAAAAGAACACCTATCTGAAATGTAAAACTGATAATAAAAGTGGAGTTTTGCACCTAACAAAGAGACCTGCAGTTACTAGAAAAGATGTGTTATCCCAATATAAGTTCAGGCTGCCCAATATCCATTAAATATTTCAATACAAAACTGTAAATAAAAAAGCTATTGCAGTGCAATGTCTACACTAAGTCTTTGGGGAACTATATCCAGTATTCTTTAAAGAGCTTGGGCTGTGTTCGCCGCGGTACCCCCTCCCCCCCTCTGCTCCCACCCGTGACTTTACAGCGGTAGATGCGCCGTTAAAATTCTCGACCTAACTACCTAAAATCTTCCAATCTCTGGTCTAACGAAGGTGTTAGGATCACAGCTAACAGGAGCTTTCTCTGTGAAGAATAGAATAATTTTCGCTGAGCTGTTTGCGAGCTGTTTGGACAGAGGCAGAGCGACGTCCTACTGCTCTGAGACGCTGACAGACATGACATGAACAGGAAGGGCTGTTCTAGGTAAAACGAGGTCATGTGATTTTTCCCGCCCAAACGCAACCATACACATCCCCAGTCATGACGTCGCACACACATCTCCCCCTGCTCTATTTGTGGGCTGATTTTCTGGCCGCCAAAATGACAGGGAAGCGCTGAAAATGGCGCGATATTAATAGATTATGCAACAGATTTTAACCCTAAATTATCGCGTGATCTAAAAAATCCGATCAACGTAAATACCATGCCAATTTCAACTTTGTCGATAATAATCGCTCAACACTAGTCTTTTTAAAAGTGTTTTTTTGTGTAAAACAATATTTATGCATCGCTATCTTCTAATAGCCGTAACTGTGTAAGGACTTTTTTCGGCACCACTTTGGTGTTTATATGAGCTTTTGATCACTTTTTATTCCATTTTTATGTGCGGATAAAAATGAACAAAAACGCATATTCTATTTTCCTGTTTTTTTTGTTTCTTTTTCTTTTGTTTTTTATGGCGTTCACTGTAATGATTAATTATTGTGACAGGTTTATAGGGTTGGTCATTACACACGCTGTAATACCAAATATGGGCACTTTATTTATTTTTGATCTTTTTTGGGGGGATTGACATTTGTAAAGGGCAAAAGGGTCGTTTACATGTTTTTATTTTATTTTTTGTTTGTGTTTTAATTTTTACACTTTTTTCACTTTTCCTCAGAGGGAAATTGTATGAGCGATATTCAAATATATACTCATTACTGCTGTGTACTGGTCCCCATGGTGATTGTCAATTACCATGCCCACAATGCATTTTCATCAAGCATCCGGGCTGTTGGGTAGGGGTCCCTGTGCTGATCACAAGCAGGAGGGGCTCACTCCCGCCTGCAGCTTCGATGTCGCGACAATGATAGGTCGCGACATCGAAGGGTTAATCACCCGCGGACGGAGCTCACTCCAGCTGCGGGAGATGCGGCATGATGCCAGCAGTAATATAACGCTGGTCCCATGCTGCGATCTTGCAAGCTCTGCTTGTGAGCTCACAAGATCTCCATGACGTACCCATACGTCAATTTGCGGGAACCCCTACCCGACCTTGACGTATGGGTTCGTCAAATGTCGGGTAAGGGGTTAAGATTGCTTTTTGCACCTCACAGACACTTGCATGTAACAAAGCATTAAGAGAAGCCCTCAAAGTGCCCTCTATTGGATGTAGCCATCCTCAATTTGCTTGTGACTCACCGAGTCTTGGAAAGTGAAAAAGATTCATGCCAAGCCGGTATCGCTCATCTGCATAGAGTAGTTTTAACCTCTCATCAGTGCAGACTAGAAGAGATCTGATTGCCAAGGAAAGCCAGTATCGCTCATTTGCGTACAGCAAAAGGTAATCTTAAATCCTCATTGATGAGGGGCAAAACCCGAAAAGAAAAACAGTTTCCAAACACAAAGATTGTCTTTTTGGTCAGTTCATATCCACATAAAAAGTGATCAAAAAGTTACATGTACCCCAAAATGGTACCAAAAAACTGCATTTTAGCCTGCAAAAATTAAACCCACATAAGAAGAAAAGCAAAAAAATAATTGGTCGCAGAAAATGGCACTGCAGTGCAAAGTTAAAAAACAGAAAATGTTTTTATGTTTTTAAAGTACTAAAACATAACAAAAACCCTACATATTTAGTATTACCAGAATTTTACTGACCTGCATAATAGAGAGAACACATAATTTATAGTGAAGAGTGAATGTCATAAAAACAAAACTCCCCCAAATATGGTGCAAGAACTTTTTTCCCATTCCACTACACTGAATGTTTCCTAGTAAATGATATGGTACAGTCATAGCCACCATTAAAAAGGACATCTTGTCCTGCAAAAACAAGCCCTCATATATCTAAATTTTGACTTTTGAATGTCAGGGAGGAAAAAAAATTATGTCTAGGTGGCAGGAAAGGGTTAAGACATGCCAGCTGTCGATCAGGATCAACAACATTTTAGCTCTCTCTGGCAGGGGTGGGGCCTATTTCGGTCATCCTATAATTCTTTCTCAGAGTTGGAGCTACAGCTGATACAATCAAGCAGCCATCAGCTATATTCAGAATCAACCAAGATCTCCAGCAACCTAATGCAAAGGCAGAGACACAGTGAAGGAGTAGTGCAGAGTGGAATCTTGTAGGAAGGGAGGGGGAGGATTGTTAACCTAGTAGATATCTGAAGGTTTCTCCTATTAATGACAAAAATTAATTACAAAAATAGAAGAGGATGATTTAGTCTTTTATGCTTGTTCTGCAAAACGTTATCTGCTATTCCAACCACATCCAATGCTGTATTGACAGTGTTGCTGACTATAAATATATACCCTAACAGGGTATGTTCTGTAAAGTCAATAAACCAGTAGAATATAGCAGGGTCTGGTGAGATTATTCCACATAGAGTTAAGGCCTAGGTCTGGATACAGTAAGAAAGATCTATATTTTATGTGGGGGCTGCAAAAATGTGGTAGGCTACACTGTGTACTGATTTATTGTATGACAGTATTAGGACATGTCCCCACGGCAAGGGTTTTTGGATGGTTTTTTAGATGGTTTGCATTTTTAGAAACCAACTGAAAACCCACAAGCAACGCTCCCCCCATAGACATCAATAGAAAAACAGTTCAGCAGTCCTCATTGAACTGTTTTACCGCCGGACGGTTCTTCACACCGCTGGCGGTCTGGAAAACTTAGAACACGTTCATTCTTCTGCTCTGTTTTCAGATGGAAAATTAACATTTTAGTCAATGTAAACCGCTCAAAGTGAGTGAACGGTTTTTGTCCAGGTTTTTGGCGCGTTTTTTGCAAGAAAAAGTGAAGAATGATCCCACCTATAGTGGGTGTGTTTTTGCAGGTCCCTTTGCACTTTATTAACACAGGAAAGTCCCACAAACCATTTCCTGTTTCTGATGGAAAAGGACTCATACATGTCACCACAGCTGTCTAGTAGTGGAGAAACTCATTTTATATTTTTTTAAAAAGAGCCTGGCGCACACACAATCAATGTCTTGCTGAGACAAGTCCAAGATGGCCACTGGATTCTCAAGGAGTGACCAATGGGTGGAGATTTAAAAAAAATCACATGGTTTCTTGCACCAATCAGGAATATTTTTGCACTCAGTACACTTTTCAGCTTGAAAAACATTCCAAAAACCACTGGGGAAACCTGGACAAAATCAGAGACAAAAACCGTTCAAAAAAACAAAACCACTGAAAAAATGACCAGTTTTTGTGTCAAAAATAGTCCAAAAGCCGGTAGTGATGAACGGTTCTGCTGAGGTCAAAATGGAACTGATTTCGTCCTTTGCCGTGTAAATGTAGCTGCACAGAATTCAGTAGGAACAACCTCCTTGCCAAGTTCCTTCAAAAAACTTTGTGCAAATGCACCCAGAAGAACTGATGCTGTTATTAGGGCAATGGGTGGTCTCACCAAAAATTATTTTCTAATTCATAAAAATAAAGTATTAATACTTCTTTTTATTAACAATTTTTGAAACCATTCTTACTCTGCAGCATTTTTCCATGCCTCACTTAAAACTTTTGCACAGTACGATACATCACATCAATTCACATATATACAAATGCAAGGTCAGAATAAGAAAAATGTTATTAAGCGGTCCATCAGATACAAAGTGGGCAACTATTTACAAAATATATAATCCCCAAGAGAGAACATTAAGTTCTTCCCCTTAAAGGGCCTGAGTATGCAAACCATGACACATGATCCAAAGAACACCAAAGATAAATTCCCTGTGTCATTCCCATGTTCCCATAAGATATAGTTATAAGTAACAGATTTAATTGAGTACAATTGTTTAAGGAAATAAGGGGTATATAGTGTGACAAAGCACAAGGCCTTGTCCTCGATGGCCGATATGTGTCACCGTACCATAGGGCTGCGGTGGAGTAAGCCAAGTAAATAGGTCTGCAACCTTAGGTTGCAGACATCTTGTTTATTTTTTTGCATCGCTGCTTTAGGCAGTGGTATTCCGGGTCCAGCTTTTACTGGAGCAGTCCCTTTGGCTGGGTGGGATGGAAATGCTCCCACTTTTCCGCCCCAGGGTTTCCTTGGCCTATAAAGCCAGGAGGTCAGGTGTGCTGGGTGGGGTTTTCGCCACTAAACCCCTGGAGGTGTGAGGGAAGGTTCCCTGTGGCAGCTTGTAGGCACTGGACTTCCCCCTTTATGTGTTGAGACTGTATGGTGAGCTGAACCTGTTTCTGTTAACCGTTTGATGCCTGTGGCAAGGTTACGTTTTACGTTCTGTTTTGCACCCTGCTGAAGATAAGCTGTTTTCTGTTCTGTTTGGACTTATTTTTCAATAAAACCCATTTAAGTTGACTATCTGGTGGCTGGGTCCTGTGAGGGAGGGGCCCCCCCAAATAGAACATAAAGGTATCATAGTATTATACTTCTGCAGTCTGACAGACAATGAATGGAGTGAAAGTACAAGGCAACTTTTTTTATTATTAGGTGTTTTTGCCCCCCCCCCCACCACTTGTGAATGATTGAGGTACCAGTGAATAGACCCCCCCACTGATTAGACATTTATCTCCTATTCTGTGGCTAGGAGATGCAAACTGTTATGGTACATCCCTTTTTAAGCTGTATCATTTGTTAGGATGGGCCTTGGTAATTCTCTTAGTTACATGAGTGTTAGTCAAATTACAAATCAGATTGTTGTGATATTTCTGGGCTGGAAATTAATGGATTTGATCAGTAATTAGTGAAGAATATTCGGCTATTTTCACATAGAAATTGACCTCATGTTTTCTAGTTTTCCAGCTGGACCTTGTACATGAGTGGTCAAACTGTGATCAGTATGCTGGAAGGACTACCATGTTGATTAGCAGCATCACATTTAATTTTAATTGGGATTTTTGTGCCAAAATCGATTCTAGGAGCCACACGGGGAATTCCATACAAACAATTTCTGTGTGTGTGTTTATTGTAAAGCTGTACAGAATAAGTTAATTATAGGTGGAACTATTTGTTCCACTGAATGTGATCAGATGCTGTGCTTTGTATTATATTAAGAAAAGCAGAAGTATAATTTTAATTTCTTTGGGTTACTAGCTCAATGCTTGCAGTAAAGCTGATAGGATGCTGAAAGAAGCTTCTATTTTATTGCATTGTATTTTTATTTTATATTGAAGGTTACTAAAATGCAGCGACAAAATGACAGCAGGTTGTAAGCAGATATAAGTATTAAGTGCATAAGCACTGAATATTTCACTTTTTTGGGTTGGGGAACGCCAGCATTTCGTTGGAGTAATTTTTCCCTTTTCACCATGTATCTATGGACTTATCTGGCAACCTTTTTTTGTTATTTTTTTGGTTTTCTATTGTAAGCAGACAAAGACAACAGCAAATCCAACTGTTGCTTTTGCCTCAGCCAATAAGTCATATACGACGTAAAGTATCTTGCTTTTATCTCCCAAAGATTTTGTTCTCCTCCAATCTGTAGCACTTCCAAAATGGCCAATGCCTCCTCCTGTCCAACATCCACCGCTACCAGAAGAAGAAGTCTGTCACCATATCCTTTTAGCACCTCCTCCGATCCAACATCCACCCCTAACCAGAAGAAGAGGCTTGTCACCATTTCCTTTTAGGACTTCCTCCAATCCAAATTCCACCCCAACCACAAGAAGAAGCCTGTCACCATCTCCTTTCAGGATCTCCTCCTGTCCAGCATCCACCGCAACCAAAAGAAGCAGCATGTCACCATCTTCCTTCAGCACCTCCTGCTCAGTGATTCTCCAAGCTGTAGCAAAACATTACCCATATCTCATCCTAACTTACACCTCTACAAGGATAAGAAGAGAGTCACCATCTTCTTTTAGCACCTCCTCCTGCCCAACATCCAACCCTATCAGGACAAGAAAAGTGTCACTGTTTACTTTCAGCACCTCTTACTCACTGATCCTCCATCCTGTAGCAGTTACAACATCGTCAACATCTCCTCCTGTCAAATTTTTACTTACCAGGGGAAAAAGGGTTTCCCCCATTTCTCTCAGACTTCTGCCTGCGAATTTTACCCTACAACTACAAGAAGGTGTCCCTTCCTTCCGCACTCTTCCCCGTCCAACTTTCCCTCTGAATAAAGAAGGTGTCACCATCTTCTTCCAGCACCTCTTCATGCCCAGCAATTACCCCTACCAGGACAAGAACAGTGTTTCTTCTTTCAGCAGCTTCTGCTCAGTAATCCTCTAATGTGCTTCCCTAAATTAAATGTTATTTCTCTATTTTGCCACATTTACGGGAGCTGTTGTTCCACAGTATATTTACAGATGACAATATTGGTGGTGTTGTCCCTTACTTATAAACCAGGCATTGCTGGGAAAAATTTTTGGGAAATTTGG